>PVIJ01013298.1:0-45715 GCA_004024925.1 Scalopus aquaticus | reverse complement strand
GTCTAATTTATCTAGCACTGGAGATACACACACACACACACACACACACACACACACACACACACACGAAATCTAAGTGATTAGCTCACTCTGCTGCTCTGGTGCATGGGTTATCACCATGACCTCAAAGTCAGCAAAGGGTCCTCATTCAATGATGGATGCGTGGAAATCTGTATCATCCCGTCCTCTTCCTGTGAGTCGGATGATTTGATTTGGAACATAGGCACGTCTCTAGGGGGTAAGGAGCATTAGGTTGGAGTTCACATAGTGGGGATTTTTATTACTGTCCTCTAAATTTTATTACCTTCAGTATATCAAATAGAATGTAAAACAAAGTAAAGGCCATTCCTCCCTAATACAAGCCGCCAGCATCAGCAGCATGAATCCCAAAGCTTACAGCGTGTCCTGGGCCAGGGACCAGGATGGCCAGAAGCACGCTAGAAAGCACCTGTGGCACATTCTCCATGGGAGGTGATGATCAGGGCTCTCCTCCATCTCCTTTCATTTCTTTGGAAAGAGGGTTCCAGAGATGAAGAGATAAAACCCATGTGGGTGAACAGTCATCCCCAGAGAACAGCACAGAGCTGTGGACTTGAATAGCTGATTTAGAACTGTGTTCACCTTGTTAAATGGTAGAGAATTCTTTGACGGATCTTCTTAGAAAGACCTTTCTGAAAGGAGAAAAATTGGTCAGAATGTCTGTGTTGCCCCTTAGATCGACAACACACTTGTAAGTAAATGGACACAATGGAATACTATTCAGCATTCAAAGAAGATAAACACATGCAATTTGCAGCGACATGGATGGAATTAGAGGGATCATACTCAGTGAAATAAGCCAGAAAGAAAGAGAAAAATATCGAATGATTTCACTTATAACAGGAAACCAAATAGGAGAGAGACACTCAGCGGGTGGGGGTGGTGGGAGGGGAGGATAAGGGCGCAAAATGGAGTAGAAAAGAACACAAGGGACCACGGAGATGGATCACGGGTGAATTGGTGGTGGGTTACCCAAGGGGAATACAAAATGTAAAAGACAGAAATAACAATAAATATATATATATAAAAAATGGAACCTTTGAGCAAAAATCTGTCAGGGATCTCAGCCAGTATCTAGAGAGCTTGGCTGGCCACCATCCCCGGGAAGGTGGGGAGAGCAAACCCTTGCAGAGAAGGACCCTCCAGAGGCATTTGAATTGCCCTGTAAAACCTGTGCAGGGCTGTAGAGAGTGAAAACAGGAAATTCCTACAAAGCATTGCGGCTCCTGGCGCACCCCTTCCCCTGGCAGCGCTGTTTTCTTTTCCTCGGCCCCGTAGTTGCCTGTGCACCATCTCCTGTGCCATAAAAGGTCCCAGGAAGGACCAGGATAAATGACTGCTGAACTTGGCCGTGCCCTCAAGGGCTCTTGTGCAGTAGGTCATCACCAAATGGGACGGCGTGTGGGACAGACATTAACCAGATTACGGTGTGATGGTTTCACAATATATCTCATCACGATGGGGCACGCCTGAAACTCAGCCCTTTCAGTGACCTAATGGGATGTCACTTGTCAATTACAGCGTAACAAGAACCGTGTGGGCGGAGGATAACAAAAATACCTGGATGTGCATCCAGGTGGCCCTGGCTTTCTCTTCAGTGTTATCAGATGATCTTTGCACAGAAAGGACACGGCAGGTCAAAGACGCCCTGGTGTTCGTCCTCGCCGATACCAGTTTTAGGAGTGACTCCTTGAGAATTCACAGGTGTCTATGCTATATACTTTCTTAAAGATTTATTTATTTATTCTGGGGTATAAACCAGAGGTGTGGGGTGGTGAGAAGATTCTCCAGAGACAAAGTGGGGAGCAGAACAGGCAGAGCTACTGAATTACACTGCTGGGGTGGGGGGAGCAGCTGGGAGACAGGAGAGGTCTGCTGCGCCATGTGGGAAGCTCCCTGGCCAGGGATCGAACTCCTGCTGCAGTGGCTGCAGACAGCTTCATAGTGCTGAGACTTCAACACCTTGTGCCACCAGGGAGGCCGGTCTATACTATATTAAGTACACCACGAGAAGTCCACATTTAGCCTTCACCCTATCTTTGACCCTATTACACAATAGACCCCCCACCAGCTCCTTCCTTCTGTTACAGTAACTTCTTACACCTTGGCTTTTGTGCCATCATTCACTCTCAGCCTTTCTCTTACAAAAAGCAACAAAAATTGTTGGAAAAGCATGAACTTTGCCATTCATATTGACCAAATTTAAATATTGAATTGCACACTTAGATACTGTGTGATCTTTAAATTAATGGTTTATCCTTAAGATAAGCATCTGTAAAATGGGGAGAAACTTGGTCTTTAAATAATAATGAGGAATAAACAAAACAATGTCTATTTGTATTGTTTGTCCTATCCTGTCCTTTCCTTTCTCTTTGCCCTTTTCTCATCCTGGTGTGAGATGAGGTCTCTCGAGGTGTACTTGCAGGCCATGCCTGGCCTAGATTATCCGGGGCCAGACTCGCTGTATTGCTGTCCCTTGTGTGTGGTGAAAACCCTCCCCTCTACTGTGCACAGCCCTAGCTCAATGCCTGAACTCTCAGATACATTCTACTCTCGCTTCTCAGTTCTGTACTGTAAGAGAAAGTACAAAAACGTTCCATTGTCTAATCAGTGCATTCTGAGAAACTGTATTTCCCAGCAAGCACCATTCCCAGGGCCTGGCCTGTCTCTACTTTTATTTGCTTGGAAGATTATCTTCCTAGGCGTGAGTGCTTCTCTCCACTGCTCTCTGCCTTGTAACATAGGAGGCGCAGTGTTGCATGTGAAAGGAAGGGCACGATCTCAGCTGAGACGGCCTAAGAACAGTCAAATCTCAGTGTTCTGATGAGCGTAATATCTGTTGCTTTAAAAACAAGCAGTAAAAGTGAGTCAAAGCCTCTTTCTTCCCTTTCTATTTCGAGCTGTGTCGTTTCCAGTTCAGAGGGTAGAGTGCAGACAGGTCACTGATAATGCTTCTTCATGCGACTGCTGCAAGATTAAAGTTGAAAGACGTATCTGTTGATGCCTGGCCTAGCCCTGTTCTGAGTTCTAAACTATCTTTAATTCTTGCCTTTCCTTATGATTCTGCCTATAATTTATTTGCAGTTTGAGACCCAGCCTATCGTGATCTCAACCCAGAAGACAAGGTCTCCCAGATGCAGGTGTCACTAACAGGCTAATGAATGTCATCATCATTCTATTATTGACATGGAAACAATTGACATGGAAACAAAGCTGAAGCAGTTTTGTTGAGTGGGAAGAACGCTGGTGTCAGAAAACTCAGTCAAGTTTTCACCGGCATTTATTATGTGACCTTAAACAAGTCACTTAACCTTTGAAACTGTTTATTTTTCATAAAGAGTCAGTCACGATGCTGTTCCAAGGCCCTCACAGGAATGTTATGGAACCTAATGGGTGAGTGCTTGTAAAAGCCCTTTGCAGCCATTAATGCTCAGCCCAATTACTGCTCTCATGCTGTGATGTTGCCTCTCCCGGGGTACAGGCAAAGAGTTGAGCTCACTAACTAACAGGTCGCAGAAGTGACTCATTAATATTTATTTCTTATTTTTAGCTGTTACTAAATGTGGCTTGTGGACATAAAAGTAAGTGGCAATGGTGAGTGCTTTAGCCTCTGCCTCAAAAAAACAAAACAAAAAAAGCCAGACATCTTTTGTGCCAAGTGGTTCAATTTCAATGAAATTTAGCTACCACTTGCTAGGGTTCTAGAATTAGATCCTTTTCCCCATCCTTTTCTCCTTTTATTCATAACCAAATGTGGATAGCTCTGTTCTATCTCTGTAAAGAGTGGACCAAAGAAGACCTGAGAGTCGCAGATAAACTTTTGCTGCTATTAAATTTGATGAGAACAAGAGTAGGCAATGAAATTGGAAAATATGTAGAAAAGGAAGTCATGAAAAAATTGGTCTTTAAGGCTAATTGAAGGCAGAGACTTCTAATAGAATTATAATTTACAAGCTAATAAATGCCATAGACATCTTGTTATCAACATACTAACATATGAGAGGCTAGTTTACAATACAGCAATTCAAAGACGTGGAAAACAAAATAACTAATTATATATTTTCTATTTAATTGGTGTATAATTCAATCCTCCAAGAATAGAGATTACTAAAAACTGGTAATGAAACATACTAGTTTCAAGTGATAGTGAATGAAATGGCTCAACTTCATGGCATAACAATTTTTTAGAAGAAACAGACTCTTTTCTTTTTTTACCTTTAGCTCTTCTTCTATGGAAAGAAATACGTAAATCTGCTTGCAGTTTCCATGCTAATGTGACTATTCCTTTAATTTTGCAGATGAAACTGAGATAAGGAGAAATGAAAGGGCATCATGCCCTTTTAATTTGACCCTTGTGCTATTTTTTCATGTCTTTTCTTACTAATAAATCATCACCTTGAGGAAAGGACAATGTCTTGTCCATCATAGATCACCACAGCCTTGAAGACCCTCCATGTGTGCCATTCAGACTAGCACCCCCTCTGCTAATGCCTGCGTAGAAGCAGATAGTTTACACCAGACTGTGATCTTTCCCATAACCTCTGGGATTCCTTGAAACATTAACTTAGGAAATTCAGAGAGGACTTTACAAATTCCAGAGGTTCCTCAAGACCACATTCACATGCAAGGACTTGCTAGAAGGTCTCACAGAATTCAGAAAAGCTGTTCTAGTCACAGCTGCACTCAGCTATAGCACCATGAGCAAGGAGGGCCACAGAGGGCAGGCTCTGGAGAGTTCCGGTTTCAGCTTCCGGTTGTTTATTCCCAGTGGGGTCTTGTAGACAGTGGCTACTCTCCCCAGCAACGACGTGGAAAATATACACAGACCCACCCGGGGAAAGACAAATGTTTGCTGGGATGTGGAGAAATTAGAACCTTTTGGTAATATTGGTGGGAATGTCAACTGACACAGCTGTTAGGAAAAACAAAAAATTACAAAAATGGGGCTGTCTTATGGCCTAGCAATTCCACTGCTGATTCTATACCCAAAGAACTGAAAGCAGAGTCTCGAAGAGATATTTGAACATGCACCTTCCTGGCAGGCTGGTTCACAGCTCCAACACAGGGCAACCCAAGTGTCCATCAACAGGTCGAGCGGCTCTACCATTTCATTTTATGCTGGACCTTGCAAATGATGCAGACAGTCCTACAATGAAAGTTTCGACCAAGCATTTAAAAAAATGCTATATGAAGGAACCGGCTAAAAAACAGTGTAGCAGTCCAAAGAATTCTTCCAGAAGTGCAGGAAAACAGAAGCAAGGTTGCAAAGATAGAATGTGGTGAAAATTGTCAGTCTTCACCCTAATTCACACAAGTATGACAGGACCTGTACAGTCTTTCTAAACAACAACAGATCTTAAATGCTACTCATTCAACCAGTGAAAATTTTTAGGTTAACTCACATCACCTATCTTAGACTAATGTAAAAACTATATGGTATAGATTTTGGGAACAAGATTGGGAAAGCCACATCTGGGATGTCTAAGACACTATTAAGTGAACAGTGATTTCTTTTTTAAAAGATGCAGAACCTTCTGAGAATACTACCTCTCTCTGAATATTAAATGCCAAAAGGTTTAGAGATGCCTTATGGTTGACTTTAAAAAGGACATTTGCAATATTATATCTCTGTATCTTCTTCCCACCTCAGCCCCTCCGGAAGAAATACATCAATGTGTTCTCTAGACATCTGTGGCTGATAGGCACTGAGGGAGACTCTCTGAGGCTTGGTCAGAGCTGCCAGAGTCAATCAAGCAGGACTAATGAAAGCAACAAAGGCGATCACTGTTTATTGTGTTTAATTGTCCATGTAAACCTTCCGATGTTCACTATGGAGAGATGCCACAATTACAGGCATTTAAGTTTCCTGGAGAAACACTTAATTTAAAAAAAAAAGAAGCCATTTGCATTATCAAAATTGCCACACATACACATACCCCACTTAGTAATACAGTGTTTTAAGAAACATTTTGCCCCTAAGTTTCAGAGGAAAAAAGTAAACCAAATGAGTTACCTGGAGGCTTAGAAGTTAGTGAAAAGAAGGACTGGCTTTCAGATGTCAAGCCCTGAACCCTCCGCAAAGACGTACCACACAGGAGTTACTCGGTCACTTGATGTGGTTTTCAGTACACTTATGAAACTTAGTTGAGACTGAGGAATGGCTGTTATCTCAGAAATCTTCATTTTCTTTAAATTTTCCTTTTACTAGAAATTTCAGTGGAATTATTGGGAAAAAGGCAGTAGAGTTGAAACGAGAACTCAGTCCAACTCTATTCTCAGGCTCAGACTTGATTAACAGTCATAAAAGTAACTGAAATATAACTTTGAACTTTATTGTTTCAGAGTGTGAGAAAACTCTTTGCAGAAAGGAGTGGCTTCCCAATTCAGATTTAAACTAAAAACAAACCACACACACCTTTATATAGAAGCATGGGTGCTGGGATGCACTTCATGTGATTATTACATATGCTCCAAGCTACAAAAATTTAAGAGTATTATTAACAATTTTAGAGTCATTAATGTGTTACTCTAGAATTAAGCTGGCATTTCCTTCCTGACAGGGAGCTGTCAATGTTATATCCTATAATAAATAAAATTTTCTGAACTGTTCAATAACGTGTCGTGATTAACATCTCTATTGACATGCGTAAAAAAAAAAAAACATAAAGAGAGAATTTAAGAAAAAGTAATCATGCCCAAGGACTAAACTGAGATCATAGAAAGTCATTCATTCAAAGTCAAGGTATTCAGGAAGCAGTAAACACATAAAATCTCAAACCATCCTCTAAAGCTGGAACATTTTTTTTTTCACTGTGAAAACAGGTGTGACAATGAATATATCCTTTGATGTTGAGTGAAACTGAATAGGAAGCATGTTTATAGGCTTAATTTATCTAATCACAAATTAATCCGTTTGGAGACTTTTTTTAGACTTTATTATTTATGTGAAAGATGTCTTCATTTCATCAACTTACTGTAACACATGCCATTAAGCTGTAATGTGCCATAGATCATTCTACTGACAGAGTTCCATAACCAAGAAGTCGATGGAAAACAAATCACGTTGTCTTCCATTTTGCCTTGAAAGTAAACGTGAATATTCATAGAAAAGAACTACTAAAGGAAAACCACAATTTTTAGATAAAATGGAAAATGTCATTAAAGACTTTAACATTTAAGTACTCTGTGTAAATATAGACTTAATCAAAGTTAGTTTTATTCCCCTTTAAAAGATGTCAGGAGTAACCTGTGATTACCACACATTCCAATGCTGAAATAATATTCTTTTAAAAAATGTTTTTATTGTGTTAACACCAACTTACAACACTGTATGTTATTTGGAGGTATGGGTTCACATCTCTTCAGATATTTTTTACTACACCAGAGACACCAAAAAAGCACCCCAGTCCTTTACCCTATTTCACTGACCCCCCTCTCTTTTTACTCACACCTTCCCACCCTCAACTTTCCCCTCTGGTAATAGTCCTCAGTTCTATAGTCATATTTCTAGGGCTTGTTTTGGTTTATTTTTATCTATCCTTTTTTTTTTGTTTCTTTATATTCACGTATGAATGAAATTATGACTTATGTAGCTTGGAATAATCCCCTCCAGTTCCATTAATGTTGTCTCAAAAGGCAAGAGTTTCTCTTTTGTTGTTGTTTTTTTTATAAACAGCTGAGTAGTATTCCCTTTTGTGTGATCCATACCACATCCCCCTAATCCACTCATCTGCCCTTGGGCACTTAGGTAGTTTCCATAACTTCGCTATTGTAAATAGTGCTGCAATGAACATAGAAGGGTGCATATCTCTTTGAATTACTATTTTTGCATTATTTAGGGAAAAAACACTTATCATCATGGAAATACAAATCAATATCAGAATGAGATACCACCCTTGAAAATAATGACCCATGTCCCAAAACAAAAACAAACAGAAGCAACAAGTGTTGGAAAAGATGTGGAACAAGGGGAACCCTTGTTCACTATTGGGGGTGGGGATTAGACTGGTTTCCTGTAGGAAACAGTATGGAGATTTCTCAAAAATATTAAAAATAGTTGTACATTTGATCTAGCAATCCCATTCCTAGGTATTTGTAGCAATACTGTTAATGTCCTGATTTGATAGTGATGATGGTTAAAGAAGGATACTGTAGTATAATTACACTCTGGGCAATACTTCACACTGCTACAAAATTTACATTGTTCCAGAAGCCAGCTCTGTTCATACCATTCACTGCTCAAAAATCTGATTTTCCATTTGCCTAAAGATTAAATTCTCATAGCATAGCTCTCTATCCCCTTGTGCTCTGACCCATTTCAGTTATTCCCTTAACTTTCCCTTCTGTCTCTTTGTCCACACTATTCTTTTTGCCAACAATTTCTTCCCCAATTTTACCCAAATGTTAGATCATTTTTTCCCCACCCATTCTTTTCATAGTCAAATCCTAGATAGATTTTAGGGCTTAACTGCTAACTTCGTTATGAATTCTTCTCTCCATACAAAATTCTTCTTTCAAATTCCTGCCTATAACAAAAGCTTTTTATCCTAAATTATCATTATATTTATACTTGCCATAACTGTTTTACAAAACTGTAAACTCTGAGAAAGAAGGATCCTTAAGATGTTAAATTTAGGTTGCTTTTGAAGGTATTGGATGGATTAGTGGTTGACTGAAATTACATTATGTATCTTTGGGATCAAAAGATGGAGTTGATTCTCATTTGAGTGATTCTCTACTATCATGCTTCCTTGAATCTGGTGTTCTTAAGACATGAAGGATGAAGAAGGGAATATTCAGAAACAACTGAGTTACTTCTGGTTTCTTTTTAAGGAAAAAAAAGAATGCACCCAATTTTCTGCCTTCAACCCAATGATTACCTGACTGTCATTAACCATTTCAAGTTTTGAACTGCTCACTTAAACCTAAGAAAAAAAATAAGTCAAAGCAAAGAAAAAGCACAAAATATTGTCAGTTAGACACAATCAGAAAATATTCCTTTCAGTGGAAGGAAAATATAAAATGGAAATGGGGGCATATCCATTTATTTCCCCCAATTTGTGAACAAATAGTTAAAACACAAGGCTTCAGAGTTGAACAAATTGTCACAGTTCCCATTAAAAAGTTCTGTATTCCTCAATGATGAAAAAATGCAGACACATTTTAAAATATTACAAATGTATAAAATTAAATAGAACTTGATATTTAGCTCAACCAGTAAAATTCATACCAAAATAAAACTGGAACTGATTATATGGCTCTGCATTTTGGAGGGAGGTCATATTTTAGAGTTCATAATAAGGGTAAATCCCAGGCTCCCTAAGCAGACATATTTTCTTTTCTAATTTCCAAAACCATTTGTCAACCTGTTTTGTACATCAGCCGCACTGAATTACAACACAGAAAAATCACATTTAGATTGGAAGCAAAGGAAGATTAACCTGGTAGCCTTATCCTGCTTCCAAGCATTCACCTCTAGCACCAGATTTTTAAAAAATGACTTTTATTACCTTGACATTGATGAAAGCAGAATTTGTGCTGGTGAGTTTCCCCATCAATCTTTGGATAGAAAATTTTCAATTATTTTATGCCTTCAGAATAACAATATTTCCAAAGTTTTACCATCCAGTTCTTCCAAGAGTACTGTTAAATTAATGTGTACAAGCCTAGAACATTTAAGGGTCTGTCTGAAATTGAATGACTATGAAATTCAGGTCCTCTCTGGTACATAAGAGCCCAAGGAGATCTGTCCGACTTTCATTTTAGTTTATTTATTTTCTTTTTATTATAAAGATTTATTTATGCATACAAGAGCTGGGGGTGTAGACCAGAGGTATGTGGGAGGTGAGTTGGGGGGAGAGGATTCACCAGAGACAGAGGGGAGCAGAACAGAAGGATCAACTGAAATACACTGCTGAAGGGAGCAGTGGGCAAAACAGGAGAGGTCTGCTATGCCATGTGAGAAGCTCCCTGGCTGGGGATCGAACTTATGCTGCAGTGGCCAAGGACAGCTTCATAGTGCTGAAACTTAACTCCTTGTTCCACCAGGAAGGCCTGGACTCTTACTTTAGTAGTAACCCTCACTTTACCTAAAATTCTAAATCCATGCCCTGTGTAATTTACATCTTGGGAAGCACTTTTAATAATTTGACTCATGGAACTGGTAGTTATATGTTCTGAAATTTCAAAGTTGGGGATTCAGATTTGGTTCTTTCTTTGTACTTGGGCCTAAATGACACAATTAGTATCAACTCAAACAAAAGTTGTCTTTGCCCGTTTTTTTGCCATCTTAGCACACATTGCTTTTACTCTTACGGTATTTCGATTAATCTGTGCCCTCTACAGAATCTTCCATTGGCTCAAACACACTCTAACTTGGTTCTCACCTGCCACCACTCAAAGGAAATTCCTCTCATTTGATAACTCTTCTATGCTTCAGTTTTGTCATCTCTGAAAACATGGATTAAAATGCTTTGTATCATAGTCCCATCATGAAGACACAGTTGCCAAGAAGCTGGAAGTTGAGAAGAGGACCTGGCAGCACAAGTTTCATGCTAGACATAATTTTATCCTCATTTAGCCTTTTATTTTTTATAATCTTGGAATAGGAATCAACATATTTCTACATTTCCTATAGACTGAAGAGGATCTTAGCCTTGTCTGGGCTGCCAAGTCATTTACCACCCATTTATGTTGCCATTTTCTCTTCACTCTTTCTCTTTGAATTTGTGAATTGAGGGTGGTATTATTATTATTATCATTCTTTACTGTCTGAGATGAGCAGAATGATGGCCCTCCAAGGAACTCTACAGCCTAACCCTGGGATCAATGAAAACATAAGTTAATGGTAAAGGGAAGCTGAATATAAGACAGGGAGGTAATCCTGTATCTGGGTGGGTCCAAAGTAGTCACAGTGTCCTTTAAAGTGGGAGAGGGAGCCAAAAGAAGACAGTCGTAGGGAACAATGTAGGACTGGCCAGCGACATGCAGTGCTGCTGGTTTTGAAGATGGAAAAGTGGCCAGGAACCAAGGAATGTGGGCGTATCCCAGACCTTCTGGAGCTGGAAAGGGCAAAGAAATGAATTTCCTTCTAGATCCTTTAAGCTTTAAAAAGGAATCAATGTATTGTTTAAGCCAGTTTATTCCAGCAGTGATGGAGTTTAGGAAGGTATAATGTTTAATCTTCCACATTTAACCAGAAATCCCTTTATATTCGACATGCTAAAGTGATTTACCAAAGTCCATATCTTCTTCTCTTTGACTTAGAATTTCTTTCAGTTGGATTGTTCTAAGATTTTGATTTCTTAATCAATTCCTGTGGAATACTAAGAGCCACCTCTTGTATACCAATACTGACTAACCTCTGATTCCTTTCTGATGGATCAGTTTCTGTCCCATAGCAGTCCTTAGATATTTTCAGTATTACACCACAACAGATCTTCTTCTGCTGTGGAATTGAACTCAGGACACTCTTTAGTTAAGGAATATATTTTTTTAAAGATTTATTTATTTTTGCATACAAGCTGGGGTGCAGGCCAGAGGTGTGGGGTGATGAGAGGGTTCACCAGAGACAAATAGGGAGCAGAACAGGCAGATCAACTGAAGTACATTGCTGAGGGGAGCAGCGGGCGAGGCAGGAGAGGTCTGCGGCGCCATGTGGGAAATTCCCTGGCCGGGCATCGAAAGCATGCCACGGCTGCTGACAGCTCCACAGCGTTGTGCTTAACCTGCTGAGCCACCAGGGAGGCCCCTAGTTAAGGAATATTTTGCTTTTCTATTCAATCAAACTCTACTGGCCCTCTTCTTCTATACTTTGCACAGACATCTAATAGATTTTACAGTCATTCAGTTCTACAGTGTAGGTTCCTAAATTGCCTTTTTTTTTAATTTAAAGATTAGCAGATTCAACGATAGTAATGCTTTAAACACTGACTACAATTCTCCAAAGAATGTAACAGAAGCGCTATAACATAACTTTTTTTTTGTCTTTGCTATTGGTTTTTGTTTGTTTGTTTTTGTTTTATATATATATATATATATATATATATATATATATATACTTTTTTTATTATTATTTGTGTCTTTTACATTTTGTATTCCCCTTGGGTAACCCCCCACCAATTCACCCGTGATCCATCTCCGTGGTCCCTTGTGTCCTTTTCTACCCCATTTTGTGCCCTATCCTCCCCTCCCCCTGCACCCGCTGACTGTCTCTCTCCTATTTGGTTTCCTTATAGTCCTTTTATAAGTGAAACCATTCGATATTTTTCTCTTTCTTTCTGACTTATTTCACTGAGTATGATCATATATATAACTCTTAGCAATTTTCCAGCAGCATCTGTATATTATAAATTTGTTTCACAAATAGGCAGTTGAACCCCCACTCCCCCTATAAAAGCAATCATAAACTATCAGATTCCTAGATTCCAAGTTCTTCTGAATTCTGAAACTGAACAAATCACTGTCATCTTCTCAGGATTACTTCTGAAAACAAACAAGCAAACAACCCAAACACTTGAAGGACCAGATCACAAATCCCTAGTGTTTGCATCTAATCCAAGCTCTGGTGTTGCATCTCAAACTTGAATCCACCTTGAACCTTTGCTGAGCTCCAGCTAAACTTGAGCTTTTTAGAAGTCATTCTTGAATTAATTACAATGCAATATTCGAAATCTCTCTGCTATTTCTTTTAGAAATTATGGTTCACAAATTCTTGAATTTATTTTATTCTGCAGTGTTCTCCCTTGTTTTCTCTAAATGCTACATCATTTAATCACAATACAAGTTACTTTGGAACTTAAGAAACACAATTATCTTGATGCTAGAGCAGCTTTTGGGAAATAAATCATTCTTCACATAAAACCCATTGCCTAAATCCCATTAATCCTCTGTATTGAATGAAATCCTACCAATAAAGTCACCTTTTAATTTGCTTACATACAGAGAGAAGATGATATCTCAAAATTATAATAGGGATATTTAGATTTTACAGAAAAATTCAAGGAGTCCCAAGACTCCCAATAAGCATATTAAAATTTCTGAGAATTTTTCAGAGCTATTTTTTAAAAAATATTTATTATTTATGTATACAAGTACTAGGATGTAGGCCAGAGGTAGGGGAGGGGGGGCCAAATGAGAGGATTCACCAGAGACGGAGTGGGGAGCAGAACAGAACAGGCGGATCTACTGAAGTACACTGCTGAGGGGAGCAGCGGGGAGACAGGAGAGGTCTGTTGTGCCACATTGGTCAGCTCCCTGGCTGGGGATCTGTTGCAGTGGCTGCCTATAGCTTGATAAATGCTGAGACTTTAACCCTTGCATCACCAGGGAGGGCCAAGAGCTCATCTCTTAAGATAAGACTGAGATGAGTGAGTTGGCTTCAGTGTCTGTTTCCTTTAACGCCTTTGTCCCTGATCCAACACTGAGAAGGGGGTCAGGGCACCTGTGGCTCTGCAGGTGAGCCCTCTGTACCTGTGTTGTGAAACCTCATCTGGAGCCTGCCTTTATTTATTTATTTATTTATTTATAATATATATTTTTATTGTTATTTATATCTTTTATGTTTTGTATTCCCCTTGGGTAGCCCATCACCAATTCACCCGTGACCCATCTCCGTGGTCCCTTGTGTCCTTTTCTACTCCATTTTGTGCCCTTATCCTCTCCCTCCCTCTCTGGGGGTCTCGCTCATATTTGTTTCCCTATATTCCTGTTATAGGTGAAACCATTTGATATTTTTCTCTTTCTTTCTGGCTTATTTTGCTGAGTATGATTCCCTCTAGTTCCATCTATGTCTCTGCAAATTGCATGTGTTTATCTTCTTTGAATGCTGAATAGTATTCCATTGTGTATATGTACCACATCTTCTTGATCCAGTCGTCTATTTTTGGACATCTGGGTTGCTTCCATAACTTTGCTATTGTGAACAGTGCCGCAACGAACATATGGGTGCATGTATCCTTTTGGATTAGTGTTTTTGTGTCCTTTGGGTAGATTCCCAAAAGTGGTATTGCTGGGTCGTATGGAAGCTCCATGTTTAGCAGTTTGAGGAATCGCCATACAGCTTTCCATAGTGGTTGGACCAGTTTAAGACACACATTTTTAAATATATTGAGTCTGAGATTCACGGACAGGAATTCCGACGTCTCCCCTGAAAAGCTTCCTTGTGATTCTGATGTATAACCGGGGAAACTGTTCTGCCTCCGGTGGAGGCTCAGAGGAGGAGGAAGCAGATGCAGGCTTGTGTGAGCTGGGGGAGGGAGGGGGGTGAGGGGTGGGGGGTGGGGGGGTGCAGCTACGCTGCTTCTCCGTGAAGATGCGGCTGTGACAGGATGCACATCACCAGCTGCGTCTTGCTTAATTCCTGCAAAAACTAGAATCTCTGTATTTCAAATTCAAGTCCTTTTGTTGTTGTTGCTGAGCATTTTTAAAATTTGGTTTTGAAATCCAGTTTGCGTCTTGGATTACTTGGACAATATTATTTTTTCTTAAATATGTTTCTCAAATTTATTCAGAAATAATTTGTCTTCAATGGATAGACTTTCGCGAGTGAGTGCTTGTGAGCACATTGTTGAAGGTAAACTTGAGAACTTTTTACTTTATCAAAAGGAAGTTGAGTATCTAGTAATCACTGGACCTTAAGACCCTATGCTGGTCCCGCATCCTGGAAGTAGCTGTGTGAGCTTAGGCAAGGAGATTTTCTAGACTAAGTTTCCCCTTCTAAAAAAGGAGTTTGTCTTTGAGTTTTCCCGGAAACTGACAATGAGACAAGAATTTGAGTGCAAGTACTTTATTTGAAAAGTAAAGAGAAAACCAAGAAAACAGTAAGAACTCGTAACAGTGACATGTAGGGAGGCAGCCCATGTGGTGCCTTGGAGATGCTCCCACTGCGGAAATTTTGGGCATCGGTCCAGTTACCACGCGGCAGAGAGAGTAGGGGTAGACATGATACCAACTCTTGTCAGTCTTTGCAAGAAGACTGTTAGAAGTGGAGTCCATTTCCTGCAACCTAGCAGCCTCCCCCTTCAGCTTGCACTGCGGGGCTAAGCAGCCAGGGGAAGCCCTCCCTTGGGAAGGGTGGAAGAAAACTGTTGCTGGAGACTGGAAGATGGACAGTGTGTACTGAAGGAATAGGAAAGGGAGCGTGGGTAGGACACCAGCAGCCCTTATTTTATAAGGCGATTCGGGAAATGGAATAAAACAGGGCATCTCAGGTGTGTAAGACAGACTGAAGACTCCATGTGTCTGTTCCTAAGCCTCAGTCTCCTTATCAAACTTTACATTCTCATTTTCTTAAATATCCAGTGGCCACTACCTTGTAATAATTAATATTGCATTGTAACAATGCAATGAATGCATTATTATTAAAAATATAACCTTTAAGAATTAGATAATAAAATCATTTCCATAATTTTAATCTATTCCTAGGGGTATATTAAAGCAACAATATGATCAGGAAGATTAGTACATTATCCCCCTTTGGTGTCCTTTCCAAGATCTGACTGCTTAAGAAAATGAAAAATAAAAAATGTGGTATCCTTGCTACTGTCATACAGCAAAGTCAGTATAGCAGCAAAGAATAAGCTGTGTTCCATTCTGACTCATAGATCAATGAAATTGCCCCCTGAGTTCGGACATGCTGCTGTTTGAGATAGCTGATGATGTATGGGGCTACAAAATGTAGCTGCATTCCCAGCTCCTAGTTTCGTTTGTGGCAAATCATAGTTTGATTTGTAGGGAGAGGTAAATGATATGAAAGGTATTGATAAGAAATATGTAACAGTGAGATACTATTTTTACTGCCAATCGTGGGGTATCAAGAGTTTTCAAAAGCATTATTTGATCTGTTATTTCTTGACAAAGCTCGAAAAGCAAAGAATAACAGTCTTTCTTTTAGTCCATTGGTAAGATGGATAACTACAAGAAGGCCAAGTTACTGGGGAGACGGTGTGGATTTATGGCCAGACTCTCTCCATGAGGGCCAGGAATCTTGCTTTACAGGACCAGACTATGGAGGGAGTTTACCTGGCCGTGTCCTAGGTAAACAGAGATTTCCACAAAGCTTTAAGAAAGTTCCTTAAGAATGTTCCTTGGATGTTAGCAGTGCCAATGACTTTGAAAGATTTCAAATCTCTGCTTCCTCTTACCCTTGGAACCAAGTTTCCTAACAGACATTGGTGGAGAGAGATTAAATTTCTCTAATTCTCATGAGAAGTTCCACTCTTTCTATTTCAATCTTCCTTGTCTCCTCACTAAGTCTTTTCTGTGTATGTATGTATTGTTTATTTATTTTAATGAAGTACCATTGTTTTACATCCTCGTTAATATTTTGACAATATAGGATCAGTCCCTCAAGTGTGGTCACTGGCGCTCTTCCAACACCAAGGCACCCATAGTCCTCCACCATAGTTCACTGTGTCCTCCCCCACTTTTCACCCCTCTCCCACTTTGGCCTCTTTTCCCTCCTGATACCTCTATGGCAACTTTCAAGGTTTGGTTTTAAAGGTTGTCTTTGTCTGACTCCTTGGTTTCTCTATATTCCCCATTTAAGTGACAGTACCTGGTATTTATCTTTCACTAAGTCTTTTTAAAAGAAGATTGGTGATAGTTGTTTGTTTTTCATGGATATCAGTCCACATTTTCAGGAACAAGGAAGAAAAGGGTTTAGTGCATTAGGCACTTTGCAGGGAATTGCATAATGCACCATAGTGGAACTAGACAGGTGTCTGTCCCCAAGCATGGCCAACCCATGTAATTTTCTGAAAATAATTTCAACATGAAGGCAGATAGTTATGGTATAAAGTTTAGTTTAAAATGTTTGAAAAATCTTTGTAAAGTTGATCGATACTTCATTTTGGCACATGAATCCTGAATGGGGTGAAAAGAAGGTGTTTGAGAAAGTCCAGCAGAGTATTTGGAAAATGATCTTCTATGTCTCTGAGATGAACATAGAAAGAGAAAGTGTTTTATTGACAACTGAATGAGTTGAGATACCTTTGGGTTTTATGATATTGAGTTTGAGATGTTGGTAATATCTTCAATACTTTCATAATCATTTCATAATCAAATGGAAAATTCTCCCAGATTTTAGAAATACTTAGAATTGGGCCAGATTTACCTGTTTGGAAGTCATTTGAAATACAGTTATGGGAGCATAGGGAGAAAAACCTTGAAGACCATATCTATTGATGGACATTTAAATCACTTCTACATTTTCTCAGATCATGAACAATGACTTAGACTTCTGTATATGTGTGAACAAACTTTTAATTTTTTCTCACAAGTTCTTTTAAAATTATCATAAGTTCCTACAAGAGGCCTTCTGTATTTAAAACAAGAATTATGTTATATCTTTTTTCCCTAATCATAAAAGTAATGTATATTTGCTTTAGATGATTTAGAAAGTACCTTGTCTATAAAGAAAAAAAATAATTGCTCACATTTAAATAGACTGGCAGGTTCCCTTTAGAAAAGTCATCTTGATTTTTACTTCTCAATGGCATGTGTGCAGTGCGGGGAGTAGCAGGATTGTTTTTCCTTCACGGAACACACACCCTTCCTGGAGAGATTTTCCACTGCTACAGCTGGAGAGGTGCTAGTGGTATCAACTAGATGAATTTTTAGTAATTCAAGCTAATTAATTCTCACAAATATGTATTTAATCACCACCCTGTGCAAACACTAGGAATACAACAATAAACAAGAGGTATGCTTGCTTTCTATAAGGAATATTGATATTTGTAGTAACTGAATCTTAAACAAAATGTCTTATAAGTTAGCCAAAGTCATGAAGTTATATTAATTACAGAGAGAAGAAAGGTAAGCCTTAAAAATATGCTCTCTTTGATTTTTTAATTCCACTCATAGGAATTTTTTAAGGGCATACTAAGAAATTTGCCCAAAGATTTATGTACAATATTGTTTAGTGAATTATTATTTACAGTAGTGGAAATATGGAAATAAATGCACAAATGGAAAGTAAGATAAAATATGAACATTCATTTGATGGAATACTATGAAGCTTTTAAAATTCGCATAAAAATACTGAAATGAGAAATGTTCATTATATAAAGTTAAATGAAAAAACACAGGCCACAAATCTCTAAATACCACATGACCCTAATTTTTAAAAGCATATATGGGGAAAGAGCAGTCGAAAATATGTCGAAATGAGTTATGCGTGTTTCTGACCATGGGGTTATATTATGAGTGATTAAGTTTTTCTTTGTAGTCAAGGTACTTTCTAAATCATCTAAAACAAATATACATTACTTTTATAATTAGGGGAAAAAGACATAGCACTGATTGCTACATGCAATGCCCTCTAGAGCAAAAAGCAGGTCTGATTTTTCTACCCTCAAGGATCTTATACATAAAATTAGAAAGATGAGTCATACATATATGGGAAAATTCATGACCAATAATAAAATATAACAGCTATATAAAAAATTAAAGCAACTTATTTTCAATACCTGCTATCTGGCACTGCCCTTGGTACATCTACCAACATTATCACATTTCATCTGCCAATGGCCCTGTGAGGCTGATAGTCTTTTTTCGTTTTTAAAGATTTATTTATTTATGCATACAAGAACTGGGGTGCAGGCCAGAGGTGGGGGAGAGGGGTTTTGAGAGGATTCACCAGAGACAGAGTGGGGAGCAGAACAGGCAGATCGGTGGAAATACACTGCTGAGGGGAGCAGCCGAGGAGGCAGGAGAGGTCTGCTGCGCCATGTGGGTCAGCCCCCTTCCCTGGGATCTAACTCATGGTGCAGTGGTTGCTGATGGCATCATAGTGCTGAGATTTAACCCCTGTGCCACCAGGGAGGCCCCAAGGCTGATATTCTCATCTCTATCTTAGTGGTAAGGAAAGTGAAGTTCATCGAGATTAGGTATCTTGTCCCAGGTCACCCACAGATCTGAAGTGGTAGCGGGAGGGCTCACTGCCAGGCTGAATCCTTTCTGTAAAATACGATCATTTGCACCTGTGTGCTCTTGCATTGGGGAACACACAAGGAGATGGTCACGAACCTACAGCTCTCAATGGAAGCCATGAAAATGCACACATTTTCCTCAAGAGTCTTAGGCATCCTCACCAACCAAAAAAGCTGAAGATTCAATTTTAATTCTTTCAAGGACTAGTTCGGTGAATGTCTTATATGCTCAGTGTGCTTTGGGTACGAATTTCCTGTTTCTGATACTTGATTGCCTCAAAAGATCCAAGGTAGATCTCTGCATAGTCATCCATTGCTTCGACAAAGGGAGATCTTGGGTGGCACAGAAGCAGTGGAGACTGATGAATGACCGCAAGCTGCATTACTTTTCAGTCTGTCCCCTTATCTACAAGTGATATAAATTGGCAGGAGGTCAGAGAATGGATGTTTTAATCAATCCTGCTTTCACTAGGACAGATTTCCGCCAGAAAGGAGTGGCTAGTCCCATCTCCTTCCACGCCTTTGTCTGTGTTACAGAAACTTGGGCTCCATTTTCCCTGACATGGGGAGAATTTATTCAAAGTAATGGTTCTCATTTAGATAGGGGGACCAGATCTATCACTCTGCCTGGGACAGCACAACCAGACCTAATTCTCCTTCTCTATTAAACAAATAAAACACCATCCTTGTGTCTACTACTGAAAAATGTCTGCCAGTAGCTCAAGATTTATTAGTTTGTTCAAGCCTATTACAAGAAATCTAGAATTCCTTCTGCCGTTTAACTCAGAACTGTAGCCATACAAAAGGATTTGAGAATAGAGAGGACAATGTGAAATGTGCTTCATTTAAGAAGAAAGGCATTAAAACTGTTTATTTCACTTTAATTTTCATACATTAAAATGTAAGTTTATGACTATTAGCATTATTATTTTAAGGACTATCTTCTTTATTTCTCCCTTAATATGATATTAAATGACTTGGGGAGTAGAGTTTCCTTGCTCAGAAAAACTGGAGTCTCATTTGGAATTTTGACATATATTAAGTATACTGAAATGAAACATTAAATATATTTTCTTAATTTACAGTATTATTAATGAATAATGACTATTATTTGAGTATATGCCTTAGACTCTGAAAAATATTGTTTCCTTCATGTTCTAAATGAAGGCACTGAGGCTCAAAGAGTTTAAATAAATCATTCCAGATGTTCAGTGGTATTTATTTGTCTAGGAGTTCTAACCTGTCCGCAATTACAATTATTCTCTATTTCCTCAACCCCCTCTTTCCATTTACTTACTATGTTAATTTTTATTACAATTATAATTGTTGAAGTACCTGAAATTTCATTCCACAATCCACTAATCATCATAGCAATATAAATCAAATCCCAAGTGAGATACTACTTCATACCTATTAGTATGGTTATTATGAAAAAATACACAAAAGCAGAAAACAAACACAAATCATAAAGTAATGAGTGTTAGTGAAGATATACAGAAGCTACAGTCATGAGCAGTGCAGGTGGGATGGAAAATGGGTGGCTGCTATGGAAAACAATGTGGTGGTACCTGAAAAATTAGAAACAGAAATACCGTGTGGTACAGCCATTCCACTTGTGGATTTACACCCCAGAAAACTGAAAGCCGGGACTCAGATATTTCAACTGCAATGTTGATAGAGGCATTGTTCACAAATCCAAAATGTGGAAATAACCCAATGTCCATCAACAGATAAATGATTCAGCCACATGTGGTATATACATACAATGGAGTATTATTCATCCTTAAATATTAATGAGATTCTGGCACATGTTACAACATGAATGAACATTGTGCCATTATACTAAGGAAAATAAACCTGACACAAAATGATAAATAGTGTATCATTCTGCTTATATGAGTCCCTAGAAAAGATGAATTCATAGAGTCAGGAAGCAGAAGAGTGGCTGCCAATAACTGTGGGAGAGGAAATAGAGAAAAATCATTTAAGGTGTACAGAGTTTCTCTTTGGGATAATGAACCTAGTTCTGGAATTGAGGGTGGTGATGGTTGCACAATAATGTAAATGCACTTAAAGTCACTGAATTGCACACTTAAAATGGTACATTTTATGTTGTATGTATTATACCACAATAGAAAGAATCGTTGTTGAAAATGATAAAATTGGGCCTTATTAAGCATAGTTTTGATATATATGAAGCTTCTCTTATATATACCAGAAGCTGAGCTTCAATATGTGTATGACAACAAGGTTGCATTCAAAAATCAGACTGGGTTGTTAGACTGACGATTCTATGGAGTCGGAAGAAATGTCTGGACAAAAGACAAGATAAGCACATCAATATAATTTAACAACTGTTGTCACACACATCTGAATTTGAAAGACTGGAGAGTTCCATAGTAATAAGACTAGTTAAAGGAAGTAAAACTTCATTGAGAATGCAGACCTCAGTCTATGCAAATCTAATGAAATAATTGGATGTGAGTATGTACTTAATGCCCCAGACTGTAAGACTCTAAAGAAAGCTGGCCAGGTCAGTCTGAGGTTCAGATGATCACCCTATATGTATATACCCCTTGAGTTTGGTTCCTGGGATCTGAACTTAAATAATCATATAACCATCATGAATTGTCACCCTCACTCTTGGAAACAGTGTATGTGCTTTCCTTGACAATCACATAGTTTATGAGCCACCAAAAGTTTTAAATTTCATACAAAATGATGAAAATATTAACCCAAGATCATTTATATTTTGAATTCAAGGTCTGGAATAATTTTTTAATTATTAGGGCAGCTTTATATATTTGGCATTTAAAGAATTTATGACGTTTAATAGAATCTGCTAAGTGACAGTCTTTAGCAATAAATTAGAATGTATAATGGGTTCTGGAATTGTGCCCTTAAGCCAAAACTGCACTTGAGAATTTGACTATGTTTGCAAAAATATGCAAATGGGTGATGCACTCTATTTACTGGCTTACTTTATGATATTTATAAGGTAGTATTAAATGGATAGGCATGTTTTTCTTGTTAGAGTTTTGCTTGTGAGTTGTCAGAAAGTTTTTTAAATGCTTTAAAAGAAAATATATTAAATTTCCAAGCACAGTCTAAAATAATTTAGAAAATGTAAATTACTAAATGTGTCAATGTGATTAATTTTTTATAATAATGTAGTCTACTTCAATTGAATTAATTGAGCATTCATCAAAGAAAAAGGGAAAATAATTGTTACTTGCTTATTAGTTTTATAAATAGAAAATATTTGCTAGTTAAATTAAAAGCTTAAAAGAAATATATATATATAAATATATATATAATTACAAATTTAGTAAAACTTAATTTAAAAACTAAAGTTACATTAATTTAGAAACTATGGCCCTGTTAGATTGCAATTGAGGTGTACCCCGGGACCCCCAACTGTTGAGAGGTACATGATCTTAAAGGGATCCAACCACTGTGTGCTCAAAGGGAAATGAAGCAGACTCTTAGTGTGATAGATTTTTAATGGAAAGAGACCAGAAGAAAGGATATTCCTAATAAAACTCCAAAAACTATCTACCCCCTCATGAACAAATGCCAATCCAAAACAGGCTTAGTCCAAAGAGGGGCAGCTGAGGACTGAAAACTTGCCACAAATCTAAGGGAATCACGAAATGGTGATTAGCAAGTATCAGAGAATTGAGACAGAAGTAAAGTAAGAACATGCAAAATCAAAGCACATATCAAGAAAACAGCCACCATTGTCTCTGCCAAGGCAGCCTCCTCATTTGGTTCTTACCCACGTGTCTCTTGCAGAAATCTCTCCCAAGTGTCTCTACATGTCTGTCCTCTACATGTCTCCTTCAACTCCCTGGCTTTAAGTCACCTATTTTGAAGTTCTCCTTTCTCCCAAACTCCAAACTATGCCTCATCCATTTTCATTCTCAGTTGATATACTTACTCTCTGCTGAGAAAATAAGGCAATAAGATAAGAAGCACTACATAATCCTCCACCCCACTACCTGCACCCAAGAATCTGGTCCTCTTCCTGTACTTTCCTATCTGCTTCTATATAAAACCAATTCTTGCATTTGTGGGTTGAGTCCATCCACTCTTTTACTCGTATCCTCCCTTATAATTGTTCCCAGTCTCCTCTTATAATTATTCCCAGTCTCTTCTGAAACCAAATTCAGACCAAGAATCTTACTGTCTCACAATCAGTGGAGAAGGGAGAACACATGCTTTATTTGGTTGTTGTTGTTGTTGTTTTTAAATCTATCAGAGCTTCAGAGAGGGGTGCCCCTCTCTGGCACATCACATATTCAGGGGGTCATGCAGAGAAGGTTTCCTCATGCACCTGGCCTCTTGCATACTTCCCTTTTTTCCTCCCTTCCCTGCACTGCACTCAGTCACCATCTTAGGAATAATCAGTTGGGTCCAGGTCTATGGTCACTGCTTTCCTATCTCACATTCCTGGGAAATGGCACAGCTTGGTTCAAATATTCTAACCACTATAGTGCTATCTTTGGAGTACTGCAAAGAGCCTTACTTGGTCCTCTATGCCACTCTGATGCCAACAACTAACAAATTACAAAATCTCTGTAAGGAAATAAAGACTATGCATTCAACTCCATATATTAGCCTTTATGAAACTTTATGCACTGCATGATACCTATTTGGTAGATAGTAAGTACTCAATATATATTTTCTGAAGGTGTGATAATTTGGGAGAAATGGTTGAGCTAAATTGTGTTGTAAAAATTAAATGCTATTGAATGTTGGAGAACATTAAAAACAAATGAGAATTGAAATGTTGCTGGAAGACTTCACAGAAGTGAGACTCCAGCTGTACAATTAGAAGAATTTTGTTCAATGTAGAAACACTTTCTAAATTTGCAGTATTCAGAAAAATGGAAAAGTAGTCTTGCTGAGGGTATCAGCATAATATTCAATTAAAGGGAATAGGCGACATAGAAAACAGTCAATTATATATCAGAATATAGAATATAGCAACATGGGCATTTTATAACATAATGTTTATAGGGTTATTTGACAAACTATCAGAAAAAAATTCTCATTCTAATCATAAACAAACTAAAGCACAAACAAAGTAATGTATTTTTTACTAACATTTAAAGTATACTGACCCTTCTCTTAACTTAGAAGAAAAAACAATTAAATATTCACAAGATTATGAGAATAAACGTAAAAGAGAACTCATAGCTAAAAATGCTTACAGATTTTACAGGTTTAAAAAATTCTGTAGGTCAAAAATTGTTGTAAACTAGATTTAAATGATCTGAAAGAAACTGTCATGCTCGAAACAAATGAAGAAAAATACATTTAGTGTAAAAAGAGTTCTTTCAAACAGAAGATGAACATAAGCAACATAAAATAATAAAATTTCATCATATGTAATTTAGAAAACCCTTTTATATATTTTGTTTCAATTGGCTTCACATTGGAAATCATATAACCCAGCAAGGGAGAAGATAATTACAGATATAAGCTGACTATAATTGCTGTATCTGTTCTAAAAATAAATATACTTTATATTTGTGAAAATGATACAAAATTATAATGCTACAAAATTTCTTTAAATTATATTTCCAGACTGCTCATTAATATAATCACTTTTCCTTTCCACTTGATCACAAATATAAAATTTTATAACAACTAAAATTATATTTAGCTATATATGTCAGAAACCCCAAATAAAAGTGGTTCAGTCATGACATGGAGTTTTATTTTGCTTTTTTGCTTCCATGTGAACAAAAGCCCGTGAAGTTTGGGTTATGTGGTTTCTGTAGAGTCTCATCAAGGCTTGTCAAGGCATTAACAGCATCAAGACAAGATGACTCTTTCCTGGCTCTTCTGTTCAAGATCTTGACCTGCATCCAGATACCAGCCAGCAGATAGGAGGGGTTAGGGCAGGTGTGCCCTCTTCCTTCATGAACCCTCTAGCAGCGGGATAAAACTTGATCACAGTTGGCAGAAACTGTTGTGAGGGAAGTTAACAAATGTAGTGTTTACTTGAAGTGGTCTTGTGTCCATCTAAAATTTAGAAAGTCCTTTGTGAAAGAAAAGGGAGAATGTATATGTGAGGAGATCGAGCTGTCCTTGCCTCTGAGTTAGAGCACTTAAACACTTCTGGAAACCCCTATTTTCTGAGTCTAGTGCCAACAAGCACAGAGCAGTTTCACTATTGACTTGGGCAGACAGATAAATGAGAGTCCCAGAGCCCTCAGTGGCTTTTACAGGCTTTAATGCTCTCACAGGGAACCAGACACATAGGCACACTGGGCAGGGAGGGTGGCATGCTAGGAGGCAGGCACAGGCAGGGCAGTGCTGGGGGCTGGGAGGAAGGCAGGCAACCACATCTCCCAGCCCCCTGCAAATCTTTACAGCCTTTCTCTGGGTTCTTCTCTGGTGACAAAACAAAAAAACTTGATAAAGTGAATACACTAAGTATAAATGATGTTCACATGGACATTCACTATAAAATACTTTCATCTATGCTCTATGTCTGAAAAATATTTGGAAAAATATGTTGAACTAAAGTAAAATAAGAAATAATGCCATATTTCATTTCAGTGGGGTAAAATATCCCCCAATCCATTTTTTTTTGTAGCCACTATAACCCTAGTACAAAAAGCAGACAAAAGTTAATCAATGTAGTCACATCACATTAACTAAATAAAGAAGAAAAGGATGAGTCATCTCAATAAATGTAAAAATCCTCAAATTTTAGAAAATTCAATTGTCATGAGAAAACCTCTCAGCAAACTAAGGCTAAAAAGAAAAGTATTGATTTTACAAGGAGAATCTATCAAAACTGTGTGGCTAGACTCATGCTTAGTGTTATTGAACAGTCTTACCCACATTTCAGGAAAGGTGAGAATGTTGACCTTTTCGATATAGCTTAGGAGATTGTAAACAATGGAAGAAGCCAACAAAACAACAAAAAGACCGATTCTTCGAGTGTGGGTGAGAATGAGAAACAATTGGAGCTATTGTATAGTTCCAAAAAGAAGATAAATAAATAACCCACTTTGGAAAACAGATTGGCATTTTTTTTTTCATTTACCCCATGACCCTTCATTCCATTCCAAGTAGAGAAGAGATATGAAAAATCAAAGTTCACAGAAAACTTAAGCACAATGTTTTGTCATGGTTTTATTGTCCCAACCTGGACATAACTGACAGCAAGGTGATAAGTGATCAATCAAAATGGGTTTAACTCTGAGTATAAATTTATATCAATCGCTAAAAAGGCAAAATTAATTTAGGATAATACAATTCAAACAACAGTTGGCTCAGTTGGAAAGATGATATTTAATAGTAAAAGGGCCTGGGGGATTGCTGTGGATGATGGATTATTCTGGATCTTGGTTTGGTGATGGTTACATGGGCATTTGCGTTTGGCAAAATGCAAATTGTAAGTGGAAGGATTTTACTGAAGAACAACATATATTCCTCTAAAATAAATATTTTTAAAAGGAAGGAGATAAATTAGTGGATGTGCACAATATTTTTAAAAACTGTGTCCCTAAAGAAAGTAGTAAAAGGAGGCAGTAATATGAGGGAGAAATAGATATGAGACTTGCTGGTTTGGTTTTTGTTCATGCTTAATTAACATCTGTTGATAATATTATTCCAATAGTGGAAATATATTATTTTTGTCTAAGAATTAGGAATATCCAGAAAAAGGTTTTTGGTTTTTTTTTTTTTTTTAAGCCTGATCATACAGGAGAGAGCTAATTGGTGGATTTCCTTCCATAGTAACAGGCTATGAGACCTTGTGCATAAATGGAATGGAGATTTCAGTTGGAGCACACAGAGTTCATCATGTTAACACGAGCATAGATTGATTTGGGCAAAAATGTATATGGATGGCAAATGTTTTACTGGAGTATTATAGAAATTTCATTCAGCTTGACCCTATATTCTCATCATTTTTGACGATTTTCTCCTTCTTGGTTACCTGCTAAAATTACTTCTTTAATCCTGAAGCCTTGTTGTTTAATTAAGATATAGGTCATTACTGAGCTTTCTCTGTCTGCAGAATGCCTTTTGTCTTTGCTTCAGGGGGTTTTCCAAGTATCATGTCTCAGAATACATTTTCTTCTATTTTACTTGTCAGGTTTTTTCCTTCAGGGATACCTGTTATCTTTATGTTGAATTATCTTTCTCAATTTCTAATTTCTTTTCTCATTTTCTCTTTTTTATTTGTACATGTTGTGATTATCTCAGGCATTTTCTGTGACAATAATTTGATTTTCATCATTGCCTGTTTCATCATTGTCATAAAAATATTCATATATTACTTTTCATCACAATGTCACTTTTGCCCTTAATTTATTTCTGTAAACATATAATTCTCTTTGAGCCATATTCTGTTGTATTGTCATCTTTTGTTTGAGTTCTTATTTTGTTGAATCCATAGTCTTATTATAATAATTTATAGCACAAACAACTCTGGAATTTTCTTCTACTTGTGGTTTTCTCCTAGATTGAGTTATTAGTCCAAATTTTGCCAAGTGTTCTTTTCTTTCACCTTTGTCACATTATGTTTGTATCATTATCACAAAATTTCTTTAATCTCCCTCATAGTGAGGTGGCACTGAGTCTTCATAATACTTCTGATTTATTGTAACTTTCTTCTGACTCTGGGTCACTGCCAATCTTGTGTAGCTTCTTTATTGTAAAGAACATCTGGTCCAAGGTGCCACTGGGATTGGCATTCATGGTGCTGCATCTTTTAACAGGTCTCTTGTATCCAGTGGAGACAAAAATTACTTACAATGGCCCTGCTAGAGTCTCTTACCACCATAACTGAGGTCAGCTTTGCCCTTCCTTCCCAAGTGTAGTTAAAATCTACTTCTTTCATGTTCCAGCTTCTTTCCTAAAGCTTGAGAGAATGGGGATGGAAACTTAGCTTATGCAACTTCTTTGGTACACAAGCTCTGCCCTCCTGAGCTTTCTTAAATATCCAGAGTTAGGATTTAGGCCACATATTTGGAAGGCGAAGTTGAGAGTGATTTTCATTCTTATAGAGAAAAATCTTCCAGCAGTAAATTCTTTCTCCACTCAGGGAGGAGTTCTGGAGCCCTTCTGTCGAGGAGAGGGACTCACGTTGTTCCTTACAGAAATGTCCTATGTATTCCCAGCAACTGTTCAGTCAACTTCTGTCAGCAAATAATAAAGACACCCAGTTGCCTTTCTAAAAACAGAAGTGAGGTAGAATAGGAATTTAGCACAAGGATGCATTCCTTACTTCCTCAATCAGTATTTCTGAAAAATAGAACTTTCCAGGAAAAAATGATTCAAATCCCTCCCCTTCCTCTCCCTTATCAACAATGACCGCCGTTTACCGCTCATCAGTGTCCTGGTGCTGTGCCTTCATATCTCCACTAACCCTCAGAAATACTCTGTAAGACAAGCATTATTATCCCAGTTTCTTCAAATGCAAGCAAAGGGATCTGCCCAAGATCCCTCCTGTTTACACAAGCATAGGAGGGCATGATGGCGGAGGCTTTGTGCACCGCACCTGCTCCCTGTCAGGTCCAGCACAATGAACTGGACACACCAAGTGGCATTCAGAACAGCAACACTGTAGACAGAACCCCCTCTCCCCCATCTAGCTCCTCATAATGCCAACCCAGTTGAGAGTTGGCTTTTTTAGCCACTCTTGTGGGGAACACAGGTTGTTCTACCAATGTGCACCCCACACTCTGTCCTTAAAAAGGTGTTAGTTATACTGTGTCTGAGAAAGCTGGAGTAGAGAGAGGGAGGCTGCTCCTCCTTCAGAGGTAACCATGAGTCAAGGTCAGAGCTCGTGTCTCCCCTGTACCTGTGTGTCCACCCATCTACGCTAGATTGTAGTAGAACTAGGGAAGTACGAAGTGGAAGTATCCAAACTCATCCCAGGTTATACTCATGCTGTGATTAATAATAAGACTCTGCTAGAAAGTGAGAGATCAGAGAAGGAAGTTCAGTGAATGTATAATTGATAAAATGGGTGAAATCCAGGACTATCCCAAACAAAAGAGGAGACGTGGTCACAGATGTACTTAACTTCTTTAGTAAGACATCAGACTTTACCAGCTAGGCTTTGCAGAGAGAAGGAGTGTTACTAAATTCCTTTGGCTCCTATTTATAATATCAAGAGGTAGGGCCTCCCCGGTGGTGCAGCGGTTAAGCGCTGCGCTGTGGAGCTGTTGGCAGCGGTGACGCGAGTTCAACGCCCGGCCAGGGAGATTCCCACATGGTGCGGCAGACCTCTCCTGCCTCGCCCGCTGCTCCCCTCAGCAGCGTAGTTCTGATCTGCCTGTTCTGCTCCCCGCTCTGTCTCTGGTGAACCCACTCGCCGCCCCACGCCTCTGGCCTGTACCCCAGCTTGTATGTATAAATAAAATAAATCTTTAAAAAAAAAAGAATATCAAGAGGTAGTGGACTAATTGAAGCTTCTTCCATAGTGCAGTGGGGCTATCTCAGTCATCCCTGACTTTGGACTTAGGAAGGAAGCCGTCACAAAAACCATGACTTTCTAAAGCTTTAAACTGACTCAGAGCAAGTAATATGCTTTTTCAGATGTGCAGCACACACACATACACACATAAGAAAAGTATCACAAAATGGTACCCAAACATTCTCCTAATGTGCAATCTATCTTGCTGTTTTTTCATTCTATTTCATTAAAAAAAATAACAATTGCATGTTAAATTAATATCATGTCCTGAGGACTATAGGGTTGTGATCAGCCTTTAAAAAATTGCTCACCCAGTGGTAACAAAAGAGAAGCTTGTATCTTGTGTCTTCAAGGAAATATATGATTACGGGAGATGGGGGAAAGGAGCAAACGCCTTCCTAGTTCCCCGTCAAACTTAGGATTTGAGAGTAGAAAACCAGGCAAGCAGAGAAGTTCCCTGAGCTCCTGCTGCTCCTCCTGTCAGTTCTGTAAGAGGATGGTGTGGTGGAGTGCCCACACCTTGGCCAGAGCCTCCCAGTTGAGATACATGCAGCAGCGATGCGCGTTGAGGGGCTTGTAGGTTGGCTGCCCAGAAGCCCCTCTTGACTTTCATGTATCATGTGCTCAGGTTAAAGGACCATGTGGAGACACTGGCAGGCCTCTCCTGAGGTTGGTTGACAAGTTAGCCAGAAATACTCATTAGAGTAATGAGAGAAAAGGTCTTGGACAGCAAATAAGGTACTTGACGTAACCAGGAACAAACAGAACTAAAAAACAGACCTCGGTAAGTTATGGCAGCTTGAGAGCTCAGAGGGACCCTGTCAGAAAGAGACAGATGGTCAGTTCCAAGGTAAAGATTTGCCATAAGATCAACAGAAAGAATTAAGACCAAGTCCCATCACACTTTGAGAATTAAATCCCTATCTAATGTTTCTATGGGTACCAGAGATGGTGGATTATCAAGAATGGGGACACTTCCTGCATTACTGCTTTCCCCTAAAGATTTAAAAATAAAACCTTAACCAAGGAAGTTTCCTTCTGGGGCAGCAGCAAATGGGAGAGGTCAAGTAGGGTTTGAATTCTTTGGTGCATGTGTATGATTGTCCTCTGACCTAGGATTCACATCCTCCCTTCTGCTTACAACCACAGAAGGAACTGAAACTAGACCAGAACTCACTTCTGCAAACCAAATACACAATCTTTCACCTCCCTCCCTCCCTCCTCCTCTTCCTTCATCTCCTCTTCCTCTTCCTCTTCCTCTTCCTCTTCCTCTTCCTCTCTCTCTCTCTCTCTCTCTCTCTCTCTCTCTCTCTCTCTCTCTCTCTCACACACACACACACACACACACACACACACACACAGTATTTGCTCATAGGCTAAAACAACTAGACATTTGACATGTGTAATTACCTAAAAAGAAAGAAAACAAACTGGACAAGATGTGGTGTAGGCGAAATCCTGTAATAGAGACTGACTGAAATTTTATAACATGGGTAATGTTCCATAAAAATACAAGGGAAGCACTTCACAATAAGAAACAAAAATTCAAAATTACTTTTAAAGAAATAGAAAAAGAAAATAGAAGCTATGAAAAAATAAAATTGTGGAAATATAAGCCACAAGAAATTGGGTACATCGTCAGATGGAAAACAGTTGAAAAAGAAGTGAATGGCTGACCAGCACATCCAGGAGTTCTCCCCGGAAATTACCAGGTAGTGATAAATAGATAATGTAAAGACATGGATAACAGAAAGTATAAATATGTTGTCAGACTTGGGCCTCAAATGACAAGTGACTAAGACAGACAATTCTAAGGCTTCAGGATTCTGGGAAGCTAAAGGGCAGGCCCAGCCCTTCACTCGCAGCAGGACAGTTAGGGTTTACTGAGAGCTGTGCTGTTTGACTAGTGTTTGCTTCTTAAAAGCAGATCCAGTCTCCTGTCTAGCTGAATGGTTACCCTTAAGTAGAAGTTGATTTTAGAATTTGTTTGGGAGGCTCTGTTTTGAAACCCTTCTCTCTTCTCCTCACTTCCTCTCCAGCTCTATTTCCTTTGAGCCTCTCACTGATTGTAAATCTTTGAGCACACTGGAGTTTGGCTCCTTTGTAGACAGGTGAGCTCGAACCCTTAGAACAGGTAACATGGATTTTTCACCTTAACAATTTGGGATCCCCGGACAGAGCTCAGGTTTGCCTGCTGTCAGTTTTGGTTCCTGAGGTTTTACCTGGTATCATGTTTTCTACTTTGCCCAGTAGTTAAGGGTTGTGAGCTTCAGCTTAACCATATATTAAGAAGAATTGGCGGGATTTAAGATGACTTTTAATGGCCTGACCTGAGTCTTGCTTCAGGATCAAAAATCCTACTTAACAGTCAAAGCTAAGAAATGATTTTAGCCTCCTAGCTGCTATCTGCCTTTCCTCCAGAAACAATGATCCCTATTACTTCAGTAAATTGGGACCCACAGTGCAATACGGTCTGCAGTTTAACCCAATATGAATGCTTCAAACCTATTTTTTATGTCTACTTTAACTATATGCCAAGCACTAGGTTACAAGCTTAGTTATAAAGATGAATAAGATAATATTTCTGCCTCAGAGGAGTTCCTAGCCTCACCGCAGAGGACAGATGTGTAAAGAGCTAGCCACAATTTTACATAAGGAGTTCTGTAATAGCAGTACAGCAAATATATGGGAATAGGGGGAAAGTTTAATTCAAAGTATTCAGGAAATAGCTGTGCTCTAGGCCGCTGGGTTCTACCCCTGCTAATCCAGGCTATCTCATTAGCAGAGGACAGAATTTATAGAAAGTGTTGTGCTGTAAGTGTGCCGTGTTCTATCCATGGCACAGAAATTGTCAAAATCTTTCACATGAGATAGAACAGTTTCTCGCAATTCTAGATGTTTCACCCAGTGTTGTGAGAGGAAAAGAAACTAGTGTTTGCTTTCTTGTTTCATGTCTATTTGCCTGTTGGTTATCTTAATGTGATTTGGCTTTGTTAAATCAAATAATACTTTCAAATCCCACTGTCCTGAGATTACTTAAAGATGCATGCAATTTTCTCCTCAAATTTTAGAATTAAAAATTTTTTAATTTAAAATTATCTTTGACTGTTACTTGTGATTATCTACAATTTCTGAGTGTCACAAGATTTGATATTATAATGATTCTGCCTCATCAGGAAATGGAGTGATATGCAACAATTTAAAATGATAATAACCTCTTATTTGGGAGGACATTCATAAAGACACACAAGCAAGAACAGATAAAAGTCGAGTCCCCCCAAACTAACAAGTGACTCTGAAAATATACCTGAAGCAGTAAAATAATAGCAACTGAAGGAGACTCCAAGGTGGCACTGGGGTTAAAGTCTTAACTATCAAGCTATAGCCAGCTGCTGTGGCATGAGTTCAATTCCCAGCCAGGGAGCTTCCCACATGGTGCAGCAGACCTCTTCTGTCTCCCCTCTGCTCCCCTCAGCAGTGTATTTAGGAAGACCCCCTCGAGTTTATGCTCCATTCAAGGTTATGGCTTCTATTTTTTTTTTAAGACTTTTATTTTTGCATACAATGCTGAGGTGTAGGCTAGAGGTGTGGGGCAGTGAGAAGGTTCACCAGAGACAGAGTGGGGAGCAGAACAGGCAGATCAGAAATACACTGCTGAGGGGAGCAGCGGGCGAGGCAGGAGAGGTCTGCGGTGCCATGTGGGAATCTCCCAGGCTGCGTATCCACCTGGCCGCAGCTGCTGCCTATGTCAGCTCCATAGTGCTGCGTTTAGCCCGTTGCACCACTAGGGAGGCCCCTGTGGCTTCTATTTTCTTTTTTTTTTTCCCTTTTCCTTCTTTTTTTTTTATTATAATTTATTTTTGTTATTCATATCTTTTACATTATTGTGTGGTCCCCATGAGTTACCCATCACCTGTTCACCCGTGGAACCATCACCATAGTCCTCCGTGCTCCCCTCTTCCCCCCTCTTGAGCCCTTCCCCTCCCCTCCTTCCCTGCTGAATGTCTCTTTTTATTTGGCTCCCCTGTATTCCTGTTAAAAGTGAAACCATTCGATAATTTTCTCTTTCTCTCTGGCTTATTTCGCTGATCATGATCCCTTCTAGATCCATCCATGTTGCTGCAAATTGCATGTGTTTGTCTTTTGAACTCTCCTACACTGCTGGTGGGAATGCAAATTGATCCAACCACTATGGAAAGCTGTATGGCGTTTCCTCAAACTGCTGGAAATGGAACTCCCATATGACCCGGCAATACCACTACTGGGAATCTACCCAAAAGACACAGAAACACTAATCCGAAAGGATACACGCACCCGCATGTTTACTGCAGCACTGTTTACAATAGCTAAGATACGGAAACAACCCAGATGCCCAAAAATAGATGACTGGATCAAGAAGATGTGGTACATATACACAATGGAATACTATTCAGCATTCAAAAAAGACAAACACATGTGGCTTCTATTTTCAAGGAGTGTTTGGAAAGCAGAATGTAATTTGGATGATTGGACAATGAAGCCAATGCCTCCCCAAATTCTTTTATACTGATGTTACCCTAAATTTGTTGTCTATTGGCATTCAACTCATCGTTCCGCCCAGTCTTTGGGGGATGGGAGGTGCCGATATTCAGTTGAGGGTTTGAGCAGGATTCACAATGGGTAAGGGAGGCTAAAAGGCCCTTGTGGGTGGAACCCCTTGGGTTTTGCTCTTGCTTCTGATTCCAAAGAAGTCGTACAAACTGACATGTCATCTACACGCCTTTGCCAGTCCCCCAAGCGCTGGAGCTATGCTCGCAATCTCGTAAAGTCAGATGCAGAGAAGTTGTTAATAACACCTTTGCGGACCCACAAGCTAAGGATTCCTTTGACCTCTGTCTAAGTGATGATTTGGCCAACTGAAGTCTCGGGCAAAGGGGGGCAGCTACTCTGCTGCGGATTTTGGGATTCCTCACTTTCCATTTCCATCTTGCTATCAGCTGGTTTGAGGGATTTTCTCTAAGTCAAGCCCCCACCAAGGAGCTCCTGTGACTCTCTGGCCTGATGCTTCCGTTTTGGGGGGTCAGACTCCACCTCTGCAGCTGGCAGGTGACTGGGCATGCGGAGCCTTGACTGCCAGGTGGAGCCGGTGTGCTCAGGAAGGACTTTGGTCTGGCCCCCAAGGCTGCTTGCCTTTACAAGCAAATGTGGCAGCTAACTTCTGGGGAGATACTCGATCCCCCGGCTCTCCTGATGTCAGCAAAGCCATGGATTTTCTCGATTCGAGGAAATTCCCCTCCTGATGGGATTCACTGGCCTGCAGCTGTGGCTCCACCTCAGTCCCAGCTGCACAGCACACGCGTGGACGTGGCCGTCTGCTTGGCTGGGGGACGCGGGCATCTCTGCAGCTCCGGCCAGGATGCCCCTCCGTGAACCTGGTCAGCCTCCTGACTCAGTCTCCAGGGAAGTACATGTACATGCGTGTGCTTTATTGAGACCCAGGTAAAATTAAGGAAATGTACTGTTGGGGGGAGAAAGGACATCTGCAACAAACTGCACAGATAGGTTTGTGGACCCCACCTCAGATCAAAAAGATCCAAGGGCTACTAATCCCTTAATGCCATCATCATCGAAGAGAGGATTACTGGGAACTGAAGGGTGGAGCTGAGCAGGAGATAAAAAGCTGGAGAAGAAGAGGACAGAACACATACACAGAAACAGGAGGAGAAGAAAGCAGGATGGAGGCCAGAAGAGGCCCATGGAGCAGAGAGACTTGTAAAGAAGCTGCACTGGCTGGATTGATTGAAACAGATGGGGTGAGAGACCCGTGGGAGTTAACTATGACAACGTTCCTCTGGAGTTTGGTCTTGCTCTTTAACTCCCAGAATTGTCTGGCTGTTCCTGACCCTTTTGGATGGGTCCCTGCCAAAACGTGTTTTAGGCTTGTGGCAGGCTTTCGGGCCTTGCTTTGGGCCAGTCCCATTTGGGCGGACTTTTACCCACGAGGAGTTGGATAACATTGGGTGCTTAACTTAGAGACTATATTCTTTGTCTTCAATGTCTTTTCTAATTATATTAAAGTTTGTTTCCACAAAAGGTCCTATAAATTTTGTATTGATGCGGCAGATGGCAGAACCTATTTAGAACAGGGCAGGTCTGGGGTTTCTCGGGGGTGCCCCTCTCCCTGCCCTATAACAGTACTACATGTTATTTCTTTAGCTCTGTGTCCCTCGGCCAATACTTAATTTCTTTGAACCTCAGTTTCTTACCATATGCTAATTGGGCATAATTAGTCCTATCTTTTAAGTTCAATTAACAATGATACAATTAAGTGACAAGGGTATACCTACTGCAGGGTGGGCAGTGAATACTGTAGTAATGTTATAGGGCAGGGAGAAGGGCACCCTCAGAACCCCCAAACCTGCCCACTCAAAATAGGTTCTGCCCTCTGCTGCATCAATATAATACATACAGGACCTTAAGGGGAAACAGACTTTAATACAATTAGAAAAGACAAAGACAAAGAATATAGTTTCTAAATCAAGCTCCCAATTTCATCCAACCCCTCATGGGTAAAAGTCCACCCAAATGGGATTGGTCCAAAGCAAGACCCAAAAGCCGGCCACAAGTATAAAGCAGCTTTCAGCAGGGACCCATACAAAAGGATCACAGCCGGACAATTCTGGGAGTTAAAGAGCAAAATCAAAACCAGTATCAATGTTGCCGTAGTCAACCTCCCCACAGGTCTCTCACCCACATCTGTTTCAGTCCAGGCCAGTGCAGCTTCTTTACGTGTCTCTCTGCTCCTTGGGCCTCTTCTGGCCTCCATCCCGCTTCCTTCTTTTTTCTGTCTCTTCTGTGTGTGTGTGTTGTCCTTCTCTTCTCCAGCTTCTTATCTCACTGCTCAACTCCACCCTCCCTTGGGTGGGGCAGGGGACCTAGAACACACCCTTTTTCTGGGGACCATCCTGTTATAGTAATTGCTGATCAGATTTAGATCAATGATCATTGAATTTGCAATAGATTAGGAAGAGTGAGCCTTGGTTTCTCTTGAGGTAGATTCTAATATTAGATTCATCACTTCATATCAGTCATCCTGGACCACTTGATCTCTGATCAGAGATGAAAACACACCTACATAGGCCAGGTGGACTTAAAACAAGGCCACACTGCTGTGCTTCAGACTCTGTTCTCCAGATCACCGTGGCATCATCACTGTCTCACCTCAGTGGATCCATGTCTGAAATGTGTAGAACTAATGGTTCTTGGTTAAATGGATCAGTTTTCGACTTTTAATCTCAGGATTCTCTTTCTCTCAGTTTTTGCATGTACAAGAATTAGCATAAATCTGGCATGAAAATTCCTACTAAATGGATGAAAAAGCTGGCAAACTGAAATGATATTGTGAGATTACCTCCAAGTAATTGTGATAGAAAATTCTAGCAAAACTATCACTATGTGCAATTATATTAGCTTATAAAAGCAGCCACAAGATATTATAAACTTCTTAATGACTGCAGTTATTTCATGCAGTTTTCCTTTAGAAAGAAGGTGTTTTACCATTATATGACTTCTATATAATCTGCGGCATGTGGTAGATTATGAGTATTAACAATAAATAAATACTGATGAAAGAATCATTTGATAACATTAGTTTTAGGTTTGTTAAAACCATTTTTAAATCCATAAAGCTTAGATTTTCCAAACTAAGCTGAGGTATAAATGCAAGGAAATGTAGGTTTTAAAATGAAGATGTGTATTTTGGGGATGAGAAAAGCAAATGAAGCTCTAAGTTTTCCGACACGATTTATATACCTATAATCATATTCATGTATGCTGGAAGTAACTTCAAACACAAATCATAACTATTTCCAACATTTCTATCTTTGCTATACTTGAACTTTGCAAACATAAGATTTTCCTTTGCCAGGGCAGTAATCTCATTTCTTATTCATGTTTCAAATTGAAAAAAAAAATGCCAACCCTCCCCTTTGGAAGCCAATTTTCAAGGAAAGGGACATTCAATGTGTGTGTGAGTTTCTGACTTGATGCAATCAATAATAAATTTTGAAAAGTTGTTTTTGAATGTAGCACATTTTCTGTATCCTATATTGGACAAGAATCCAATTGGAATTTTATTACACCTACCCCAAATGTGCGCTGCTGTTTGAACCTCATGACGGATGTCCATGGTTCTGTGGTTTGTTTAGTTAGTATCGTGTTCACTGACAACTTTCTTACACTGAATTAATGCTGATTTTTGATGCATACTTATTGGGGACATTTTGGAATGTTGCATTTTGGAATGCGGCAAGTTTCTCCAGCATGCAGAGTCGTCCAATATATTTGAAGAACAAGTCGAAAGGGGAGCTGAAAGGGGAGCTCTGGTGAAACCTTTCCCAGAGTGAACCCAAGAATCCCATTCTCTGTTGTCTCTCAGAATCTACATCAATCACTATTATCTCCTTTAACTTAAGATCTGTAGCTAAGGAATTTTAGTGACATCCTTGTGACTCCTTAAGATGTCTATTCTGAGATCTGCTATTACTTGGATATTTCACTGGATGTGAATCACCTAGTTTTTCTATGCCCCAGTTTCTCTCAAAATAGAGTAGAAATATAAAGTGAGTTTCTTTGTACCACTTCACTGGACTAACACCTCTTCCTAATAAAGATTTTTTAACCCCTTTAACCAGAATAAGTGTGGAAAGGGCCCCCTTCCATTTTTTAACAAAACTTCCCTAGATTAAAAATTAAGGCAAAAAAGAATTAAACTCTAACCACTGTTGTTCTCTCTCCCACCAGCCCCCCTCTTTATGATTAAACTTCAGCTTGAAACTAGTGTATTTCCCTGTAACTGCATACCTAGAAACTTGGAAAATTGTGTTACATCCCTAACAAAAATCTTCTGAGGTCCTTTGAGGTTGACAGTAACATCAAAAGTAAACATCTGCTGTTTGAATGTGGAGTGCAGCCCTGAGGAGACGCTCAAACACCTTGACTCGTAAGGGGGAGAATGCCCAGCCTCCCACTGGACCTGGAAATGCAAAGTCTCCAACTCCCTTCACATACCCCCTTATATAATCACGGCACTCCTACCATTCGGGGAGCCAGTTTTTAGGGTGCTAGTCCCACCAGATTCCTTGGTGGACTCATCAAATAAAAATCCTTTGTGAAAAGACATTTTTGTGGCTTTGCTTTTGGTTTTCCGGGCAACAAGAGAAAACCCCAATCTAGTTGATTACACTGGTCAACAGTGAGATTGTTACTGACTTAGAAAGGCCCTAATCTGTAGTATCTTGGTGTGCTGAACATGAATATAACCCTGAAAAATTTTTATTAGCTCTCATTTTAAAGATATTTCATATAATTCACTTTATATGTTTCACTGTGTAAATTTATCCAGTAGGCCTGCAACAACATCTTAAATCAGCCTAGAATGATGTCATATTGCATCACATTGCATAATACCATCATGCACACATCATCCAGAGTTGATTGCATCATTTTCTGATGCAATGCAATCCTACTGCCAGGTGGCTGCTGAAGTAAGCTGACGTCAGAAGTGCGCTACAGAAAGCCCTGTCGGAAAGGTTGAGCATTGAAAATATTTCAGACTTTGTGTGAGACAGTTGAAGCTACTGTTCCATAGAACTGTTATTATTTTATCCATTTAGACACAATACAGAACAGTAATCCCTCGAAAGTGCATTAATAGCGTGGACAATTTCTGCTCTATTTGTGGGGAAGTGACATTTGCCAACCAGAAGAAAAGGATAACCTCTCAAGTGAAGAAGGCTTATCATCTTTACTTAGGATGCAAGGTTGGTGACCAAGACAAGCCTTGGGCCTCGCATATATGCCCTGCTACATGTACAACACAGCTTTCACAGTGGTTCAATGGCAAAAGACCATCAATGCCGTTTGCAGTCCCCATGGTGTGGAGAGAACCAAGCAACCACATAAAAGACTGTTACTTCTGCTTGGTTCCTCCTCTTTCTGACGGAATAACGAAGCGAAAGTCGAGAAGAGTCTACCCAAACATTCCATCTGCATTGAGACCAGTTCCCCATGATGAGGGACTTTCTATTCCAGAACATCCAGCAGAATATTCTCTTGATTCATCAGATGAGGACAAGGGTGAGCTGACCTGTTCTCCTGTACATCAGCATGCAGTGATCCAGATTTTCACTGTGGTGCATCATCAACCCCACACAGACTAACACAGGAAGAGCTAAATGACCTGGTTTGTGATTTGGACTTAACCAAGAACAAGGCAGAATTGCTAGGATCAAGACTCCAACAATGGAATATTCTAGAAGAAGAAGTCACAATTACTTTATATCAAAAAGAAGCAAAGATTAAAGAGGGAGTTTTTGTGGGTCCTCAGATTCGAGAGCTTTTCAAAGATGACTAGTTCGACAACTTGCTGCAGGGTGATGCGAAATAAGACACATGCTTTTCACCTAGTGTCTACAAACTTTCTTGGGAATGCTAGGGCAGAAAACTACAAGGAACTAGTAGAAGACATGCTGATGCAGTATCAGAAACTTGGCTGCAGTATGTCTCTAAAGATCCACTTCCTTCATTCCCATCTGGATTTCTTCCCTGAAAACTGTGGTATGGTTAGTGATGACAATGGCGAACGATTTCATCAAGATATCGCATCAATGGAACAAAGATACCAGGGAAAATGGTCCACTACAATGCTGCCTCACTACTGCTGGACACTTCCCAGAGATGCTCCTGAACAGCCGTATAAGAGACAAGTGAAGAAATCTAAGAAGTAGTCTATGACTTGATTTTTTACAGGTATTAACTGTAGGCCAATTACTATTGGCTGGCATTTCATGATGTAAACATCAGTTTATTGCAGATTACAAAAAAATCTAGAGCCAAAATTAGAATTTGACTGTCATATTCGTGTTGAGCACATACAAATTGATAGGAAATGACTAATTGTATTTCAGTAACATGACTTTTGTAAAAATTTGTTGACCACTGTTACAAGTGTGACCTAAATTTGAATTTGAGATTCTGCAACTGAATTTTATATGAGGACTTCTTAATTTCAACCAAAATTACACCAAGTTATTAATGACCATTAGTAGATGAATAGTTAATTAGGTTGTACCATTATTATATTGTTTTTAAAATTGTTTATTGTCATAGATAAATGTCTGTAACTCCCACACATAAAAAATGTCATACTAAATGTAAGCCAATCAAACAAAGTACATTCTTGGCAAAAATAGTTGTTTTAATATGATAACTCTTGTCTCTCAATTAGCACTGGTAATGGAGTTTATTCCAGAACAAAGTTATGTATTTTCAGTAGCACTTTGCAAATGTGTTTTCTGGAACAGAAGTTCTTTAAAAGATTAATTGGTGTTCTGTTACAAAATGTTTCTTAGAGCATTACAATTGAGAAATCAAACAACATTAAACAAGATTTTTTTATTGCAGGATTCTCCAGAAATTTTGATATGTTGCTAGTCATTTTGACCCTTAAAGAAAGAAACTCAATTTATATTTTGATGAAATCCAATTATATCACTTTTTTTTTCATTATCGGTACTTGTGTTCGTTCCCGGAAGACTTTACCTACCTTGGGAAGGCAAAATTTCCTTCCATGCTTTCTTTCGAAAGATTTACATTTTGAGCTTTGACTTTTCAGTCAATAAACCATGTTGTGTTCATTTTTATGAATGATGGGAGTTTGGAAATTGAAAATAATTCTCTTCAAATAGAAAATCCAGTTGTTTTGATATCATTTGTTGAAAAATACATCCTTTCACTCTCTTACCTTGGCACAATTGTCAAAACCAATGAATCATATGTCTGATGACTTTTTTCCTAGACTTTTTACTTTGTTCCCTTTATCTGTTTATCTGTTTTTATGGCATTACCAGATCACTTTGACCTTTATAGTTTTATGGTAAGTTGAGATATCTGTAGCACAGATCCTCTAACATCGTTCTTTCTTGAGTGTTTCCCCTCTTCTCGCTCCTTTGCATATCAATTTTAGAATCAGCTCAGTCAGGTCATGCCAGCTGTCTGCTGGGATTGCATCGAATATATAAATTTGGGGGAAGAAATGACATCTTAATGCCATTGCATCTTCTCGTGCCTAAACTGGCATCTCTCCAAACACTAATAGATGAAGCATTGATAAACTTTTTCTGTAAAGGGCAAGATAGGAAATCTTTTAAGCTTTGCTAAATATTATCTTTTTATTTTTAAATCTCTGTTGTAATTTTCAAAGGCAGCCAGACGCACATGTAATGAAAGGGGTGTGGCCGTCATCTTCAAACAAACAGGCAGCAGTTTGTCAGCTCCTGATTTAGATCATTTTCAGGGCCTCCCCGGTGGCGCAGCGGTTAAGAGCTGCGCTGTGGAGCTGTCGGCAGCGGCGACGCGAGTTCGACTCCCGGCCAGGGAGAATCCCACATGGTGCGGCAGACCTCTCTTGCCTCGCCCGCTGCTCCCCTCAGCAGTGTATTTCTGATCTGCCTGTTCTGCTCCCCACTCTGTCTCTGGTGAACCCTCTCGCCGCCCCACACCTCTGGCCTGTACCCCAGCTTGTATGTATAAATAAAAAATAATAATAATAAAAAAAATAATAAATAGATCATTTTCAGTTTCTCTCAGCAATATGTTGTAGTTTTCAGAGGACACTTTCCATTTATGCTTAAGTATTTTATGTGGCATATTTTTGTAAATAATGTAATTTTTAAATTTAAAATTTCAATTATTCATTGCTATCTACAAAATATAATGTATATTTATGTGTAATTTATCTTGTAGCCTGTGAATTTGCTAAAATCATTCATGTACTAGAAATATTTTTAATAGGTTCCTCAGAAAAGGACTGCTTCAAATAAATAGTTTATCTACTTCTTTCAATCTTTGTGACTTTTTTTTTCCTTTTCTACCTTATTGCACTGCCTTGCTTCTCCAGTACTAGGTGGAAAGTAAGGATAAGAGCAGATAATTTTGCCTTTAGCTGATTTTAAGGGTAAAGGACTCATCTTTCTCTGTAAAGTAAAATACTAGCTGTAGTGTATTTTGTAGTCCTTTATCATGTGGAGGGAATTTTCTTCTATGTGTAGGAGGTAAAAGCTTTAATTTTGACTAAATGCTTTTTCTCTTTTATTCAATTAGTATGAAGAAATACAGAGATTGCCTTTCAAATGCTAAATCAGTTTGGCATTCATTATAAAGATAACATCCCTGTTTGTTTCCTGATGAAGTATCATTTTTAGACATTAAATTAGGTTGTCAATATTTTGTTAAGAATTTTTGTGCTATGTTCAAAACAAACATTCCTTTGTAGATTTCTTTTCATGTAATATCTTTGCTGGTTCTAAAAGGGTAATTCTGGTTTATAAAACAAGTTAAGAGTGTTTTTTAAAAAGATTTATTTATTTATGCATATAAGAACTGGGGTGCAGGCCAAAGGTGTGGGGGAGGTGAGAGGATTCACCACAGACAGAGTGGGGAGCAGAACAGCAGATCTACTGAAGTACACTGCTGAGGGGAGCAGCTTGTGAGACAGGAGAGGTCTGCTGCGCCATGTGGGATGCTCCCTGTCTGGGTATTGAACTTGTGCTGCAGTGGCTCTGGATAACTTCATAGTGCTGTGCCTTAACCCGCTGCGTCACCAGGGAGGCCCGAGAGTGTTTCTTTTTGTATATTTTCTTAAGAAGTTTAAGATTGGTATTGTTTTTCATTAATTGCTTAATAGAATTTTCCAATGAAAGCATCTGGTCTAGAGTTTTCTTGGTGGGAAGGATTTTAATTATGAATTAAAATTCTGTAATAGGAGAGAGTAATTTAAAGATTCTGTGTGTGTGTGTGTGTGTGTGTGTGTGTGTGTGTGTGTGTGTGTGTGTGTTGGACTTTATAGCCTGTGGCACTCAGGAATTTGTCCTTTAACTTTTCAAATTTATTTATTGCCATAAAGTTGCTTTTTAACATTCTTTATTTTCCTTTAACATTTATAGAGTATGTAGTGATGTCTCTTTTTTTCAAAATGTTCCTAATAGTAATTTTTATATTCTTTCTTTTTTCTTGGTCAACTTAGAGATTTATCAGTTTTATTACTTTTATTCATATAAATGACTTGGTTTTATTTTCTATTGCATCTCTATTCTTTCTTTCTTTGTATGCATTTTCTTCTTTTTTGATAGAAGCTTATTCTATTGGTACATAACCTTTTTATTTGCAATATAAGTATTGATATCTATACATTTTTCTCTAAGAACTATTAGCTACATCCCTCAAATTTGATATATTTTGTTTTCATTAACATTCAGTTCAAAATATTTCATAATTTCATTTTTAATTTCTTCTGTGATCCATGGTCTATTTAGAAGGTTGCTTAATTTGGAAAACTGTCAAAATATAATTTAGGAAACTGTTAAAGCACTATTTTTCTTTACAATTAGAACAAAAAGCATGTTTGGAACAGCAAATACAGGTAGTAGGTAACTTCAGGAGTTGGCCAATATACACTCATATGATATATATGACTATATTTACAATATACTGGCATATTATAAGTCTAAGAAGATAATATTTTTAATTAGTTTTTGATAAGGTCAACCTTGAAAGACAGTGCAGGTCACAGTGTACTATCATTAACACCTTGAATCATGTCTTAGTTCTATTTCACCCCCTTCTCCCCTTTTGCTAAGTACCAAAACATTTAAGATTCCATATAAATGTGTGTATATATATATGTAATATATATGTGTATACACACACATACACACACACACACGAAATATGTGGAAGGAAATTCATAAATTCATCAAACATTTATTGAGGGCCTATTCGCCAGCCACAGGGTCAGTATAAAATTGATTATCAGTTTAACTTTGACTCTTGAGGTAGACTTATTGTTGGTTTTGACTTTGGTTCACACCCCTTCATTAAATTTATTATGTGTTATAAAAGAGGCATACATTCATGGAATTATTTCAAGAACTGTGTACTTTCCATATGTCAGCAAGTTTATGTGATGACAAGTAAAATCCCTTTTCATAATGATTCATTAAAATCAATGCCAACAAGATCCATTCATATTGTGTATATTTATATCACTTATTATAAATCTAGGTGAGGTAATTAATTTTTTTACTAGATTTGGATTGACAAGTTCAGCTTGAGAAGCCAATTCAAAATAGTCTTGGTGCATCAAATTATCTTTTGGTTCTATATAAACCTTTCCTCTGTGCTACTTAGCACTAAAACATTTAAGATTCCATATACTTTTAAATATATTAAAATTATGTTATCATTTAATCATTTTTTGATCATCTCCAGCTTGAATCTAGCTGTGCTTTCTCCCCCTCTGACACAGGCACTCTGACACGCCAGTGCAAACTAAATCACCCACCTCTATGAGGACCAGCCAGCCCTCATCTGTGGACAATAGCACTGCCCTTTCTAACCTCAGCAGTGCTCAGAAAGGCTGCAAACACCCTGAGGGATTTTTTTTTTTTAGAGAAACAATGGGATCAGGAAGCAGAAATTCACTAGAACTAAGGTGTTCCCTTCCTGGTGGTTGCTAAAATTACTCTAAAGCAAACAAAATTGGACTGGGAGATGCTGCCTGGGAGTCAATGTCTTCTTTCCTTACACACCATCCCCTTGGGGCCCTCGCTTAGAAGCAGGGGAGGCTGGCCGCTGGTGCAGAAGCCTAAGAGGGTGGGGGGTGTATGCTGGTCCTCCCAGCAGAGTTTTAGAACTCACTGGGCCACCGTGGCCTGACACCTTAGGCCAGTCCTGCAATTTTTCTATCAGGGCCGTCGTTTCTTCATCTGGAAAGTCGAGAGAGTTCTAGAGTATATCTCACACTACTGCTGTGAGGCTTAATGAACTAATTAATTTGTACTTAGCAAGTACCTGGAGACCTACCATAAGAGCTACAGAAGGGCTAGTCAGTACCACTGCTTCTTCAAAAGCAGCAACTTAAGAGACTATGAAAAGATCTAAGAGCTCCTTTAAGGAGAGGATTCCTCCACTGTCAGGAGCACCCCAGGAAGCAGAGCAAACACCACGGGGGTGAAGTGGTATTGCAGACATGCTCCAACCAAAATGGAAACCTGAGGGGGGATCTTGTTTTTCAAAGACCAGAAAATCAACTTCTTGTTGTCCTGTGGTTTGTTCTTAAAAAGACCATAAACAAAGTCACACCTGTGGACTTTGAACACTAAGTCAGATGATCTGTTAACTTTCTCTACGTAGTCTCAGACACTCTGGAAAGTACTTTCTAGTGGTTTACTTTAAAGGCAATGTCCCAATCCATAAACGT
>PVIJ01013297.1:0-45713 GCA_004024925.1 Scalopus aquaticus | reverse complement strand
GAGGGAGAGGGAGGGAGAAAAGGGTGAGAGGGGAAAAGGGAAGGGGGAGGGGGGACGTGCTGCGGAGCTGGCAATTTCATTTCTCCATCTTGATGGCGAATCTGTGGGTGTACTATCCATGCTGTGATAATTCATCGAGCTGAGCACGTGTGCTACCTGAACCGTTATACATGTACATACATGTGTTTTCTATCCACATATATGGTATACGGTGATGGTCCATGAAGTGATGGGCGATGGCTGTGCACGCTTTGCCATCCTCCTGTTCAAGAACGGGGTCTACTTTGTCCCCCCTCGATCTGGCCTTGCTGTGTCCCTGTGGGTCACTTGAGAAGCAGAGTGAGATGGAGTTAGGTGTTTAAAGGTTCACGTGGTGTAACAAAACACCCCTGAAATGCTGGGGGAAGGAAGCAGAGCTGGACGGGGATAGCCTGACACCACCAGGCAGCTGAGACTGTCTCGAGTGACCCAGCGCGACCCCCAGGGCACAGAGGGCCGAGCAGAAGGATGTGGCCTGGGGGAGGAGAGTAGCCCAGGGCCTACCCCCACCACCCATGCTCAGTCGCGGCTGGAGACCCCCGAAATACCTGGAGACCCTGCTCCAGCTGAACGACGGATGCTTCCTCAAAGGGAGAACTGGGGGGCACCTTCCAGGGCTGCCACATTAGGGGTCCTCACGGAACTTGGGGTTTCTGATGCTAAGGCATGCAATCCCTATGTCTGGTACCGGGCACTCTCAGGGACCTGTATGCCCACACAACAAGTCTGGCTCCCCAGAGACAGCCGAGTGGAGACGCCCAAGTGAGAGAGAGAGAGAGAGAGAGAGCAGCAGTGGCGGCGCGCAGGCAGCCCCTGCTGTTCCAGCATCCGGTCTAGATGCGCGAGGGGAGAAGCCATCTTGGATTTTCCCGCCCCAGTAGACGCCATGTGGGAAAGAAATAAGGACGCTGGCCGACAGCCGGACCGAGGCCCGCACCCCCGGCTGCAGGTCGGCCATCGCGCCAAGGCCAAGCCTGCTACCTCAGCTCCCGTGGAACATACTCCAGCCGTCCTTACTCTGCCGTGGAGGAAGTTCCGGCCTTCAAAGCCCTGAGTGAGGAAATAGCTGTTTTACTTGATACAGTTGGGGATCGTTTTTTAAGCAGCCATAGATAACTGGAACCATTTATTTAAACGCAAAAAGTCTGGAGTCTTTGCTTGGCGGAGTCTCGTGGGTATGTAATTGGGTTGGGGGGCGGTGTTCTCATTAGTTCGCCAGTGCCTCGTCCCCACGATCTGGAGAGCGCTCCCGATGATGACTAATAGCCCCGCGCAGGGGCGGTGCTGGCTGCCAGCTGTGTGGGCTTGCCCATGTGGCTTCACTTCTCTGGGCTTCGTGGGCTCATTAGCAAAATGGAAAACTGATTGAGCTGGAACGAGACAGCACCCGAAGCACTCAGCAGGGTGCCTGGGGTGTAGGAGACATTCAGCAAACATCAGTCACCTCCGCAGTCGCCAGGATCTCCGTCTTCCCATCTGCTGAAAGGAAATAATACCTGCCCCGCCCACCTGTCAGAGCCGAGAGGATTAACTGGGGCGCTCTGGGGCGCAGAGCACGGCCAGTCTCGGAGCCTGCGCTTCCAAGCAGGAGGCCATATGCATCCCATCCAACCTGCTGGCCCCACCTGGGTCCTGTTCCAGAAGATCGCAGAGAACAAACTTGGGGGGTATCAGGAATTGGGGGGCAGGGTCGTCAGAGCCTGTTGCAGCTGATGAAACCGCACAGCAGTCTCCCCTACTCGCAGAGCCCCACTAGCAGCCTGACCAGGGCTTGTGCTTGATTCGGGCTGGGCTGTCGATCTGAACCGGATCCCCAGCGCAGCGCCCAAGAGCGGGGCTGGACGTCCTCCAGGCGTGAGCTTCTGGGGCCAGGGCCCCCTCACTGTAATCCTGAGCACAGCTTCCAGTGTGGCTCGGGGTACCTCCAGACCCCCGATGCGGCTGTCTGGCTCATCTGCATGGGGGGCTGGGGGATTGGCAGAAGAAGTGGCTGCAGCTGCTGCCTTCTGTATCCCCAAACTGCTCTCTGATCCTTCTCGCAGGCCTCTCCTCTCCAGGGCGCCGTGAGGTTAAATGTTGCGCTCGGTTATTATTTATTTTGTCTTGTTTCTCTGGCTTCAAGAAGGTAAGTATCTGAGCTTATCCTCCCAGCAGGAGGAAGTGGGATTTGAAACGACTGTCCAGAGCTCATCACATGGATTATGGGTCGTGATCCATCACTCTCACCACTTGCTTCTGTGACTTGCAGAGCAGGGAAGGAAAAGACAGTTCCCATTGTCAGTGCTGGGGGAATAATGATAATGATATGAGTTAATAAAGTCTGCACTTGTGCAGCCAGGGCCTGGTCACATGCCAGAGGCGTCACGCCTGTTCAGTCCCGACACCTCTTCCATCCTCACAATAGCCCCGTGGCATCTAAACTCTCACAAGTCCCATTTTACAGATGAGGAAACTGAGGCTCAGCAAGGGAGGTGGCTTGCTCGCTGCCACACAGCAAGTCAATGGGACGGGCTAGATTTGAACCCGGGGTCCAGACCCAAAGTTGCCAGTTCAATACTCGGCTGACGGTGCTGCACTTCTGATCCCAGTTGGGGTCACATCAACTGAAAGAGTTTTGTTTCGCTGCAGAGTACAAGAGAGTGACAGATAAAGTTGAATGCCAGGCGACTGCTATTTCTAAAACATGTCCGTGTCTTATGGTGAGTGGAACAGAATTTTTGAAACTGGGACCAACCTCCACGTAGGCTCTACAGTAACTGGAGTCTTTGCTATGACGATGCGTCGATCCCACCTGGCAGTGAGACTTTCAGCGCTGCCCTCGGGAAGACAGTGTCCTCGCACCCTTAATGAAGAGCCGCCTGTACGACCTGCTGTCACTAACAATGGTAGCTTGTCTCTTCCTCTGAGAACTGTCTAGCCGCTCTGAGAACAAGCCCTGGGGGGCAGCCAGCCAGAGGAGAGACAGTGGGGAGCATAGAGGAGCAAACAGCCAGCCCGTACATCACGAGCGCCCAGTCAGCCTGTAGCTCTCAGCTCAGAGCCCGGCCAGCTGAGCCTGCCTCCATTTACCACAGACACGATCCCTTTGAATCCCTATATGTGACGTTGGTGCAGGCTCTTCCGTCCTGGGTCAAAGGATACCAGCAGTCAAAAGTCAAAAGTCGCAGTTTGTGTTCTCAAAAGCCACAGCACCTAATGCTCTTCCGAGCGAGCCCGCTACCTGCCGCCAGGGACTGCCCAGCTTATTATCGGCAAGATGGTGCACTGAAGACCTTCATTCCTTCTGCTCAATGCTACTTTGCCCGCTTTGTTTCACAGGTGTCACCCCCTAATGAACATGTGGCACCCAAACCCTGCCTCGGTGTCTGCATCCAGAAGCCCCACCCAAAACACGTACATCCTTCCAGTCCCAGATACCTGCTTCCACCTGCATCACCGCTTGGCAATAACACACGTCCCCCACCTGTTTATCTGGGCGCTTACTTCCATCTTGCCCACACCATGAAGGTGGGCTCTGTCCTAACTCAGCCATCCCATCCTGGTTTTGCCTGCAAGTCCCTGGCACAACTTATGTCCTCTCATCTCCATGGCAACCTCCAGCAAGACGAGATTGGCCCCATTCTACAGAAGAAGACACTGAGGTTCAGGAGGGAGTTACCCTCAAGGATTCAGTCTGGTGTTCTGCTTCCAAAGACCTAGATGAGTGACTCGGCTGCCCAAGCACAATCCTTCCAGAAGACTCACTTACCAGGAACCAACCATGCAGAGGAGAATCTGGGGAAAGTGAGGCTGGAGAAAGGCAGAGTAGTTGAGTGGCAAAGAACGCAGTGCTGGTGTAGACAGCCTGAGATCAAGTCCCATCACTACACACAAGTTCTGTGGCATTGCCTGGGACGTCATCTCTCTATGTCTCGGTCTTCATTTGTCAAGTGGGGAGCAGGTGATGGTAGTTGCAGCCTCAGATTAGTGTTGTGAGGGCTCAGGAGTCCACAGACGGTGCTTCCGCAATGCTGGGCCATAGAAACCTTTCATACACACTGAATGCAATGATTGGAGGGTCGTGCTCTAATGGAGACCGACTACGTACTGACGGCAGGCTGCTGCGATACTGGGTTCTTCGAAAGGCTAGTAAATATGCGAAAAATCTTGTGCAAAATGGATGCTCAGTAAAGAGTGGAGTGAGTGGAGTCTTTGGTGCCCCCCTCAAGTCTTAGAAGGTACCGATACTGAACCTCCACTCTTATCCTGTATTTCCAGTGGAGGCACAGAATCATTCATCTACAGTGGCCCCACCCCGACCCCACGGTTCACAAAAATGTGTTTATTTCACTTTGGGTCATAAAGTTAACAAGTTGTCATGGCAACGTTGATTAGCCTATAATGAGTTTGGCCCTTAGATCTGAGCAAGAAGGCACCTAAGACCCCAGGCTTTGGACTCCTGCCTTGAAATGTTCCGAGCCCCCTCTGATGAGGACCCACCAAGGGTGGTTTTCTTGTCTGAGCAAAGGACTTTGAGTTTAGACGGCACCCACTTAGGCCTTAGGCTCTGAGACGCCGCTCGGCGGCTCTCTCTGCTGCTCTAACCCATATGTGAGGCCAGTCAGATGCCTCGAGGGACCCAGCTCTGCACCTTTGGAGTCATCATGGGACCCCAGGGCAACCTCCATTTCCAGGAGGACACTCTGGGGTACAGATGGCTCATACAGGCCTGCATGATGTTTCTTTCATGAAATTGTGCCAGCCAAATGGCCCTGACATGCTGATTTGGGGTAACTTAGATTGTTTCCATCTAATGCCCCTGCCGGCAGTGTTTATCCAGGTCCCCATACATTTGCTTGTAGTCAGAATCTGTGATTGTCAGTTACATTCCTTTTTCACTAAAGCTAATTGTCTCCCATCCACACATCTCTCAGAAACATATTCAAGGACCCTTGCCCAGAAGCAAAGAAAATGAAGGAAAAGGTAAACAGCTGGGACTACATCAAACTAAAAAGCTTCTGTACAGCAAAAGAGACAATAACCAAAACAAAGAGACAATCCACAAATTGGGAGAAAATATTCGCACTCCATACAACTGATAAGGGGCTGATATCAAAGAGCTACAAAGAGCTCACACGACTCAACAAAAACAAGGCAAACAACCCAGTAAAATAACACTGGTTAACAGTGAGCTCATAACTGACTTTAAAAGGCCCTAATCTGTAGTATCTTGGTGTGCTGAACATGACTATAACCCTGAACATTTTTTATTAGCTCTCGTTTTGAAGACATTTCATATAATTCATTTTATATGGTTCACCGTGTAAATTTATCCATTAGGACTGCAACAACATCCTAAATCAGCCTAGAATGATGTAATATTGCATTGCATTGCATAATACCATCATGTACACATCATCCAGAGTTGATTGCATCATTTTCTGATGCAATGCAATACTACTGCCAGGCAGTTGCTGAAGTAAGCTGACGTCAGCAGTGCACTATATAAAGCCCTGTCAGAAAGGTTGAGCATTGAAAATATTTCAGACTTTGTGCGAGACAGTTGAAGCTACTGTTCCATAGAACTGTTATTATTTTATCCATTTAGGCACAATACAGAACAGTCATGCCTCGAAAGTGCAACCCATAAAAGACTGTTACTTCTGCTTGGTTCCTCCTCTTTCTGGCATAATAACGAAGCAAAAGAAGTCGAGAATAGTCTACCCAAACATTCCTTCTGCATTGAGATGACCGGTTCAACAACTTTCTGCAGGGTGATGCAAAACAAGCATGGAATACTTTTCGCCTAGTGTCTACAAACTTTCTTGGGAATGTTAGGGCAGAAAACTACAAAGAACTAGTAGAAGACATACTGATGCAGTATCAGAAACTTGGCTGCAATATGACTCTAAAGATCCACTTCTTTCATTCCCATCTGGATTTCTTCCCCGAAAACTGTGGTATGGCTAGTGATGAACATGGCGACCGTTTTCATCAAGATATTGCATCCATGGAACAAAGATACCAGGGAAAACGGTCTACTACATTGCTGGCTGACTACTGCTGGACACTCCCCAGAGATGCCCCTGAACAGCTGTACAAGAGACAAGCGAGGAAATCTAAGAAGTAGTATATGATTTGATTTCTTACAGGTATTAACCGTAGGCCTATTACTATTGGCATGCATTTCTTGATGTAAACATCCATTTATTGCCGATTATAAAAAACTAGAGCCAAAATTAGAATTTGACTGTCATATTCGTGTTGAGCACGTACAAATTGATAGGAAATGACTAATTTTATTTCAGTAATATGACTTTTGTAAAATTTTGTTGACCAGTGTAATGGGCAGCAGAGCTAAAAAGACACTTCTCCAAAGAGGAAATGAAAATGGCCAACAGGTATATGAAAAAATGCCCAACATCACTGATAATCAGGGAAACACAAATCAAAACCACAATGAGGGGCCTCCCTGGTGGTGCCAGGGCTTAAGTCTCAGCACTATGAAGATATGGGCAGCCAGCATGAGTTCGATCCCCAGCCAGGGAGCTGGCCCACATGGCACAGCAGATCTCTCCCTTCTTGCCCGCTGCTCTCCTCAGCAGTGTATTTTAGTTGATCCACCTGTTCTGCTCCCCACTCTGTCTCTGGTGAATCCTCTCACCCCTCACACCTCTGGCCTACACCCCAGCTCTTGTTTGTATAAATAAATAAATCTTTAAAAAAAACCACAATGAGATGACACCTGGTAAGAATGGCCCATTTTTAAAAAAAACTGACAACAACAAATTCTGGGGATGATGGAGAGAAAAAGGGATCCTCTTGCATTGCTCGTGGGAATTCAAACTGGTCCAACCACTATGGAAAGCTGTGCAGAGTGCCCTCAAGTTATTAAAAATGGATCTGCCATATTACCCAGAGATTCCACTCCTAGGAATCTACCCAGAGGACACAAAAACATTAAGTCAGAAGGAAACCTGCACCCTATGTTTATTTTAGCCCTATTTACAACAGCTAAGTATGGAAACAAACTAAATGCCCCAAAACAGATGAATGGACCAAGAAGATGTGGTCTATATATGCAATGAAATACCACTCAGTGATCAAAAAAGAGAGACTCATGCCATTTGTGGTGGTAGGGGTGGGGCGGGCAGGGATGATGCTCAATGAAGTAAGTCAGAAGGAAAAAGAAAAATATCAGATGGTTTCACTGCAGGAGGAATATAGGGAAACGGAACAAAGAGTCAGAAAAAAGACAAAACTTGCCGGCAAAGTATAGATCTGAGGTATCGGGGGGTGGGGGAGGGTCAGAGGAAAAAGGGTCAAAACGGGAGGGAAGAGCACAAGGGACTATGGTGATGGTTCACGGGGGAGGTGGTGGTGGGAGAATTATGGGGACTACCCCTGAGGGGAGAAACCATATATTGTGCAAAAATGAATCAGATCGTAAAAAAATAAAAAAGTTCGCTCAAAAAAAAAAACTGAAGAAAAACATTAAAAGAAATAAAAAGCTAATTGACTTTCATCACATGAATGGGGAAGACAAATAGGTTCTTCAGGAAAGCTGATTGCTGGAGACATCATTTCAAACCATGAATTAAAAAAGACGGAATAAGACAAAGAGACGCCGGTCCCACACAACCCCGGATGTACAGATGGGGAAACTGAGGCCTGCAGTGTAGGGCTGAGTTGGCTGGTGTGGCCCGTGGTTATCTGGCCAGATTCTATGCTTATAGGATGCTTGAGACTTGCTGACAAGCACGAGTAATTGATTGATAATAAAACCAGTCACCCATGGCCTGAGGCTGAGTTTACAAGCCTGATGCTAATGGACCCCTGAGAGGCAAAGGGTGCTGGCAACCACTTTCCCCTCATCTCCCGGAGTTAATAGCTTTATGGAGGTCATAAACTACTGAGTACCCCAATGATGAGAGTGACCTCCCTTGGCCAAATGACCCACTCTGCCTTGAGTGACAGGTGGGCCTGGCATTCCAGAGCAAGGCAAAAACCAGCCTTTCTCTGGGCCTGTGGTATGAGCCACAGGACTCCTACTCCCTGGGAATTTCCCAGAAGTCTCTGGGAGGGGTCAACCGTGGCTGTCCATACTGACTCAAGGCAGGTCCGGCAGTTCCTGTAGCGAACACACCACTTAGTCCAGACTCAGTTCTCTGGGAATTATCCCAGCTCTCCACAGAACCGCTGGGAAGGCACAGAAAACAGCATTAACCTCATCTGTGTCCTCGGCCACCGTTCATTCACTGGGTCATTTATTTATCTCATTTTAATAAATGTGGTGGCCAGCCTCCGGGGTGGGCCCCCACGAGCCCCATCCTCTGGAGTGAATGAGTCTGTGTAGGACCCTCCCATGCTGCATTGGGCTGACCCAGTGAATATTGTGGGGATAACAGAGTGACTCTGAAGCTATATCATAGAAGATACTACCTCGTCCCCTCCCATGGACCACTTCCGGTGTGGGCGGGGGTGACAACACACCAGCAGCCCTCTGGAACATCCATGTGGCAAGGAATTGAGGACCCTGCCGATAGTCAGACTGGTCAGCGTGTGGCGAAACACATGGAAGCAGATCCCCAGCCCCCATCCAGCCTGCCCATGAGCCCGCAGCCCTGGCCACACCCTCACTGAGGAGAGACCTCAGCCGGGGTCACCCAGCAAAGCCACTCCCAGACTCCTGACCCACAGAAGCTGCTGGAGATGCTTGTGGTTTGTTGCTTTTAATAGCTAACGTTGGGGCTAAAGTCTCACACCACAGTCAAGAACTAGTGCAGCAAACTTCCGCTGTGTGCCAGGCCCTGAACTAGGTTCTCCCGCACAAAACGGAATGCGACAAATGTAGCCTCTGCCCACCCAGAGCTTACACCCAGCCTCGAATCCCATGAAGAGCGTGGAGTTGATCTGGCAGGATCCAGAGTGAATGGAATTGGGATCTGACATCAATGCAGTAAAATCTAACCTCTAGGGGGAGAAGCAGTGACAGCTTTCACTTTGTATTTCCTTAAGGCTTGATTTTACAAGCATCTATTGCTGTTTTAAAATCCTTTTTGCAGAAGGATTGTCTCAAAAATACTTCTCACGAGCATTAATTGATGGGCCTTTTTAGAAAGGACATTTGGTGACATCTATCAAAAGATCATCAAACGTGCATAGCTTTGGACCCAAAGTTCCACTTGAGTTAACTGATTACAAAGAAATATGCAGACGTGTGTGATCAGAGCAGTCTCCAAGGATGTCCACTGTGCTCTTACTCACCAGCGCAAAAAGTTGGAAACGGGGGCCTCCCTGGTGGTGCAAGGGGTTAAGTCTCAGCACTACGAAGCTATCGGCAGCCACTGCAGCACGAGTTCGATCCCGGGCCAGGAAGCTTCCCACAGGGTGCAGCAGACCTCTCCTGTCTGCCCCACTGCTCCCCTCAGCAGTGTATTTCAGTCAATCTGCCTGCTCTGCTCCCCACTCTGCTTCTGGTGAATCCTCTCACCCACCGCATCTCTGGCCTACACCCCAGTTCTAGTACGCATGAAAAAATGTTAAAAAAAGAAAAAAAAGCTGGAAATGACCTAAATGTGGACAACAGCTACCTGGCAGAAGCCTCCTTAGTCACGAGCCAGCCATACATTGCAATCTTAGGTAACAATCAAAAGTGATGATCTATCTCTACATTTATTTTCAAGGAAATATATATCCCGACACATTTCTTAAGTGAGAGAGACAGCTCGCACTGCAGCATATACTGGTTGACTGTTTTAATAAAAAGCATATATATTGTGCATCAAACGATGGGGAAGCTAAGCTACAGCATGCTAATGATGTTATGTCTAGGTAGCGGGATTATACCAATATATGTTTTTTGTTTCTTTTGGCTTGTCTGTGCTCTTTCATTTTTATTTTAAAAACGTGGCTTATTTCAGGAATAGAGTTCCCGATACATTTTCATTAAGACCCCAGAATACTCATTAATTTTACCCACATTTACTGCTCTTAAGCTGTCTGTCCCCAGCCTGCTAGGCCAGACCAGACCCCACCTCCTGATTCGCCCTCCAACTTCCCCTGGCCCCACTCCTGGAGACTGGAGATACCCCAGGGTTCTGGAGCCAAATAGAGGACACAAGTCTCCCCCCGGGTGCCCCCACCCCCCTCCTCCACCATCTGCAGGGAAGATCCAGCTCGACAGGGAGCCCTGGGTCTGTGGACTAACTCTGGCTCACAGGACTGAGCCAACAGAGAAAACTGATTTACTGCCCAGCCAGGGCCCTTGCAGAGAGCAGGCCGGTGGTGTTCCCCATGCGGGATGGCCGGTGAAGGATTTGTAGCTCCGGCAGAGAAAGCTTTAAAAGACCATAAGCCGAGTTAAGTGATCGGGAGTTTTATCCTATTGAAATGAAAGTTGGGGTGGTGGCGGGACGTGGGGTGGAAGAAGCTCTACCTTCAAACTTGGCTGGGGGCTCCCTCGTAGTAGGAAGAATGACCCGCTGCTGACCTCAAGCCAGAGATGTCCACCCGCATCACTTCCGTTTCTTGAATTCACCTTCACGGCCCCTGGCGTGGCTGAGGTGATCTTCTGCCTGTTCCCGTGATTTCTTTGCCCCCAACCAATATCTCCGTGGGTATTCTCACCCCCTATGTCACCCCGTAAAGGGATCCATTCATCCACATGCCAGTAAGAGGTGTGCGGGGTGGTAGTGGGGGCGCGTTATTTTGCAGACAGGGAGGTGATCATTTGTGACTTTCAGAGCACCGGGCTCCTCCTCCAGGATGGGATGGGCTGTTCTGGACCAAGCCTGGGCATGGAACCATGGGCAAGGCCCCTGGGTCTTTCAGTCGTGGAGTTCACCTTCAGGGAGAACAGAGATGCCAACGAAGTAAATAAATAAGGAAGACAATTTCTCAAGTCACAAATGGGAAGAAACAGACTCTAAACAGGAGAATAATTGGGACTTTGGTCTAAAGTCAGGAAAGCCCTTTCTGAAGAGAGATTTGAGCCAAGACCTAAGTAAAGCCAGAAGCTCCAAGAGTAGGGGAATCTTTTCCAACTGTCCAAGCTCAGTGGAGAACAGGCTGGTCCTAATCGGCCCACCCATAGAGTGTAGGGGCTTTCTGGTCCTCTGGGCTGCTTCCCATGGCAATGACGTTTAGGTGCCCACCCCGAATCTCCATCACCTTCCATTTTATGAGTGGGACACCAGAAAGAGAGGTTGTTCGGGGGAAAGTCATGCTGCTACCCAACAAAATCTCGGGCCACCTGGACTGGCTGTCCACCACGTGGCTTGCTGGTTGTGGCCGAAGGGAGGCCCTAGCTGGACACCGCCAGGAAGAACAGCTGGTGTGGCCCCCCCAGTCTCAGTGGAGCAGAGACCAGACAATTTCATGCTGCTCAGATCCTACCTAACTTGCGGATGCACCTTCAGGAGGAGGGTGATCCAGCCCCTTGTGTCTGTTCAGCCTCTTCAGAGTGGGTCCTCTCCCCATCCCCCTTCCTAGCTTAGCCCCTTGCTCATGTCCCCTCAAATACTCTTCATCTTTTCCCTTTCCTCCCAATGTGTACATCCTTTCCCAATTCAATGGATGGAATCTCACTCTCATTCATGTCTACGCTCAAGTTCCCCAGGAAAGGGTGTAGGATTTTGAATTTCAAAAACCAGGATGAGTCTCCATTTTCCTTCATTTTCTGTTGTCTCCACTTTTCCCTGAAGCAATGGGTCAAAGAACTTAGCTCGAATCAAAGGGAGTAGTAAAACATGGGTTGTGGACCCAATCTGAACCAGAACAGTAAACAACAAAATGTCAAAAAAAAATTTCACTCAGCCTTTAAAAATGTTACCCCAGCATTAATACAGAACCCAACACAGCGTTCAGAACTAGCAAGGCTTCAGTCTTACGGATCTGGCCCTCACCTCCCTGGCCAGGGTCAAGAACACGGGGAGCCAGCAGGGTCACCAGGACAACCTCCAACGGAGGCGCAATCCAAACTAGTCTCGGTCAGCAAAGGGGAACCCCAGGAGGAGTCTGCTGGATGAACTTGGCCAGACCCCAGGACCTCTGTCACGCTCAGCCATTGGTTGGGGCTACCTTGGCTAGAAGCCCAGGTGGGTCTGGGGTCTGAACAGCAAGCAGTTCATACTATTTTTAAGCTATGTTTATTGAGGTCACGCTGGTTTACAAGATGGGGTATGATTTAGGGTGTAGATTCACACCTCTACAAATGTGATTACCCCACCACACCCACCACCAAAGCACTCATAATCCCCAACTGTAATTTATTGGGCTTCCTACCTACCCCCCCTTCTAGCAGCTTCCATTCTGCAGTCATATTTCAAGGGTTTGTTTTCATTTAATTTTGTCTGCTCCTTTGCTTTGTCTTTTTAATTTTCCACTTCTGAGTGAACTCCTCCAGGTTTTTTCTTTCTCCCCCTAACTTACTTCACCTAGCAGCATTCCCAAAGTTCTATCCATGTTGCAGCCGACGGCAAGACTTCATCATTTTTTATAGCTGAGTAGTATTCCATTGTGTGTATAGACCACATCTTTTACGATGCATCTGTCATTGGGCACTTAGGTTGTATCCATAACTTGACTATTGTAAATAGTGCTGCAGTGAGCCTAAGAGTGCAGATATCCCTTTGAATTAGGAGATACCTAGGAGAAGGGTAGCTGAATCATAGGGTAGATCTATTTTGAATGTCTTGAGAAATTTCCATACTGTTTTTCATAGGGGCTGGACAGTCTACATCCCCAGCAACAGTGGAGGAGGTAAAAGCAATCAATTCCATGGTGTAATAGACCTGAAGAGCTCCAAGACTCTTGACTTTTAAGACTGAGAGTACAAGCCTTCCTGGTGGTGCAAGGGGTTAAGTCTCAGCCTATGAAACTATCGGCAGCCACTGCAGCACGAGTTCAATCCCCAGCCAGGGAGAATTCCACATGGCGCAGCAGACCTTCCTGTCTCACCCACTGCTGCCCTCAGCAGTGTATTTCAGTAGATCCACCTGTTCTGCTCCCCACTCTGTCTCTGGTGAATCCTCTCCCCACCCCACACCTCTGGCTTACACCCCAGCTCTTGTATGCATAAATAAATAAATCTTTAAAAAGAGAGACTGAAAGTACATCCCTGCTCAGGGAAATCTAAATAGCACCTAAGGTGCCCTAAAAGCCAGTGGCGTGTGGCATGGTGGGTAAGTGCAGAGACCTTAAGGTGCAGAGCCGGCTTGAACCCGGAGAGGTGGGTTCAAACCCCAGCTTAGCTTCTCCCTAGGTAGGTGGTGTGGCTAAGTCACTTTACCTTCCCCTTTACAATAACCAGGGGTGACAATCAACCAAGAATAGCAGCAACCAACATTATAGTTTTTTTGGAAGGATTCAAGTCAATGTTTTAGAAGGAATTTAATATTTTAGAAAATGCCTGGCCAGGAAACAGTATTAGGTAAGTGTTAGTAAATTTCCAGGTTAAAAATGAAAAGAAACAGCACTCCCGGCAGAGGGCACAGCCTGGAGAACAGCCGGGGGGCGGCGGGGGAGCCCCACATCAGCCACACAGTGGGCTGAACCCAGCCCAAGGGCTGGATGATCAAATCCATCTCAAGCCATATATCATTTATTATTCAGGCACCGATTTTCAGGAAAATCACATTTTTCAGTTTCGCCGAACAGCCCCCCAAGAGGTACTGTGAAATCACTCCCTAAAAACGATCTCCTCTAAACCCGAATAGACTCAACAATGAAAACAAGAGGTGCCCTCCCCACCTCCCTCTCCTCTTAAGCTGCAATGTCTTTCTTAGTGACGGACGTTGGCATGTTCTCGCTGCCACCCAGAAGAAAAAGAGTGGGAGACAGCAACGCACCCCTCTTCAGCCAGGTTCAGCCCCGCTCGCTCTCCCCCTTCCCTGGGACCTCCCAATGGGGGCCAGCCTGCCTGTCGCAGCCCAGCGGGTCATTCATCAGCCCCAAGCGGTGCCCACCTCGGGCCCCGCCCGCTCCCACTGCCCTCTCCTGGCCCATATGGAACGACTTGCTCAGTTTCTAATCCTTATCAGAGAATGGAAATATTTCCCAGCATCTTTGTGGAGCTTTTCTGCGCTGCTGAGTTGGACAGATGCTTAACTCTTACAGTTCCAAAGCTCTGCTGGGTTTCTGGCTCTCTGACCTAAATTACAGGGTTCAGATGTCAAATCACAAGAGAGGAAGGAAAGGGAGCCCTGGGGGACAGGTCGGAAGGACCCTCAGAGTGCAAATCATTCCTACAGAGAGGAACATCAGAAAGAGCATCAGAAAGAGGTGCTGGAAGGAGGCCTTCCCCCTTGTTAACCTTGAACCTGCACCTCTGGGTGACACTGGCGATAACCAGCCCACTCCGGGAGCTCACCACAGGCACGATGGATCCTTCCGGCAATGCACTGAGATAGATGTTGTCTTTCTCATTTCCATTTTACAGATGAAGCGGGGCCGGGGGTGCCAAGGAACTTGCCCAAGTTACCCAGCCAGGAAGTGGCCAAGCTGACCCCGCTGACCACAGCTGAGTCCTCCACCACGCTGTAACCCTGCAGGGAAACATACATGAGTGTGCGCTGTGATCTGGAACAATCCCTCACCCAGCCTGCCAAATTTTACAGATGTCGTCTAGCTGAGATAGGCGGGCAGCTGAGTCCTTTCCCCGCAGGCTCAGAGCTAGTGAGAAACCCCATAGAGAAACAGACCCAGGGTGTCAGTAGCCCCCCACTTTCTTCTTTAAGAAAGATGGGATTGAGTCCTGGTTATCCACAAAGGAGGACAAATAAAATCTTGCAGCTAAAAGCCTGGGTTCTGGCATCACACATAGCTGAGTTTGGATCCGGACCTGCCCTCGATGAGCTGCGTGACTAGAAGTTGCCTCACCTCTCCGAGCCTCAGTTTCCCCAGTTGTAAAATGGGGTCACAAAAAATCGACCTTGAAGGGTCTCTTGACAGTAGGGATGGCTTGAGACTCTAAAGGTGAAACGCCCCACAAAGTGCCTGGCATGTGATGTTGGTCCCAAGCAAACATTAACGATCATTACATTGCTACTAATCATCAATGTTCTAGGTTAATTTAATGCCCAAGGTCGCTGACAATTATTTGTGGCATGACCACTGCATGCAAAGCGCAGGACCAAGAGCTGCCAGGGATGCAAAGAAGAATGGTTTCTCAACGAGCCATATGTGGGAGACAGAGCTTGGTGTGTGACAAGGTCAAGAGCAATTCCAGTTATGAAGTAGGTCTGTGTGAAGCTTTCTAGGATATTGTATTATCTGTTTATGTATCTGTCTCCCGCATGGGATTCAGGCCGCTGGAGGACAGGGAACGGCCCATATATCTTTGTAGCATGTTATGAGTTCTTCCTCCAAAGCATATCTGTTATTCATCCGTTTCTCTGCATTTCTTTTTTTTTTTTTTTTTCCGTTTCTCTGCATTTCTATTACCCAAACCATCTCTTGCCTGGACGATGACAACTGACTCCTAAGTGGTTTCCCAGAACCCCCTTTGGTCCCCTATAATGTCGAATGTACAAATCACATCATTTCATTCCCTGTTTATATGCCCCAAGGGTTCCTTTTGCATTAAGAATAAAATCGAAACTCCTTCCTCTGGCTACAAAGGCACATGGGAGCAGACCCCTGCCCACCTCTCTGATATCACCTCCTCCCCTCTGGGCCTGTTCATGGGGCTCCAATCCATTGCCTTTCTTGCCATTGCTCAAAGCACACCGAGTTCATTCCTACCTCAGGGCTTTTGCACGTGCTGTGTCCAGGCTTCTCTGTAGATCGCCCCCATAATGCTCCTCTCATCATCGACGTCTTATGTCAGATGTCAGCTCCTCCGCGAGGTCTCCTCCAACAATCATTTCCAGACCAGCTCTCCCCCGCCACATGCTGTCCTCACTCTATTGTGAGGTTACCTTGACCTTGCATTTGCTTGTCAACCAGCACACTGTCCCATGGGGGTGGATTCTGGGTCTCTGTTCTGTCCACAGGATCCTTAGAGCATTGCCCAGTGCCTGGCACATAGTAAGACCTTAAAGGATTTGCTGGATGAAATCCTGGATGAAGAACTGAGAGGGCTCCTTTCAAACAGGAACCAGATATTCTTCTCCTTTGGATCTAGAGGGCTCCAAACTGTCAGCTCCAACCCAGAAGACGCCGAGGCAGGGCACACGCTTCCTGTCAAGGGCACAAAATGAAAATTAAACAAATCATTCACTCACTCCCTCTTAGCCGGGACTAAGTCACACGGTCGTATTTAACCACAAGAGTCTGGGAAATATAGTTTTTGGGTTTTTTTTTTTCTTTTTACAGTTTAAAAGGACAGTTTTACTAGGAAAAGGATAAAAAGAGAGGCACCTGCACAGACACAGGGAGGCAAGGGAGCTGCCTGGGAAATGCAGTGTTTTACGCTGGGTGGCCCCGTGCCTAGTGGAAGATTCTATTACTATAGTAAAATGAGGACACTGAATAACTAAGACTCTGCTCCAACTAGCAATCATTTTATTTATTTTTTAAAGATTTATTTTTATTTATTTATGCATACAAGAACTGGGGTATAGGCCAGAGGTGCAGGGTGAGAAAGGAGAGGTCTGCTGCGCCATGTGGGTCAGCTCCCTGGCCGGGGATCAAACTCATGCGCAGTGGCTAGAGATAGCTCATAGCGCTGAGACTTAACCCGTGCACTACCAGGGAGGCCCCCACCCAGCAATCATTTTTAAAACAATTGTAATAATAACAGCAGTCGCTGAGGCTCAGCACAGTTCTCTTAATCCTCCCAACAGCGCACTGTTGTAGAGACTATCACTCTCCCCATTTTCCAGGAGAGGGAACTGAGACAAGTAGCTCGACTCACCTACAGCCCCTCTGCTGGCAAGGATGAGTCTGGGCTGGACAGATTTGGCAGAGAAGCAAAGTCCATCTGTTTGCAGCCCAGAGAGGCAGAATCCTCGAAGCTTTGGGGAGCCATGGAAGGTTCAGACCCAGGTCATCAGCGCCCGAGAAAGAACAGCCTCTCAGATGGGGGCACCCCTGCTGTCTGTTCTCAACCTCAGGACCCTCAGTAGCCCCGTTTGGGCCAGGTCCACATTGCTCACTGCTTCTATCCAGTGCCTGGCCTGAGCTCTCTGGCTATTGACTGTACCGTGACAAATAAATGGTAATGATCCACTCGATCGTTCCCAATAAGGGGAAGCTGTGATGGAAAACACTCGCAATGAAATTGCAGTGTGTGTCATGCTTGTTTAATGTCTATCTCCTTCACCAGACTGCAAATTCCATTTCGGAATGCCATTTGGGGCAGGGTGTGAGTCATCCCCCCTGGCCCTCCGCCCCCGACTCGGTTTCCCCAGCCCAGCTCCGTGCCTCGCACACAGTAAGCACCCGTGAAACGCCTGTGGAATGAATGAGCGATCCAGCCTGTCACAGAGAATGGGGAGGTTGAGAAGAACCTCTCGAAAATGCTGTCCAGGGACCAATCCTTTCCTCAAGTTGGAAACAAATTTTAAAAAAATAAGGAGCCGGCTGCCAGCGATTGGCGAGGCTCCCGACTGCCGGCCTCCGGGCTCCTCCGGATCTTGTGCAGAACAGGCGGGGCTCCCCCGGCTGGGGAGGCTGCCGAGATCGTGAGGCTTCTTGGGATCAAGCGACGGTGTGTGGATTTGGAGACCCAGCAAATCCGATTTGATGAGTTGGGTGCTAATGAAGCGGGATCACGCGAATTAAAAGCCTCTGGAACACAGACGCGGTTTGGGATGAAGAGGGACGCGGCCGGAATATCTGCTGGACCCGAGAAACAAATCGTTCTTGAAACCGCTTTCGGGCTGTTTCCCAGCTCCCCCAGCGCCTGGGCTGGCCTCCACAGCAGGCGCTTTCGGTAAGCTCTGGGGCTGGGTTTTGGCAACTCGAACAGGCTGGAGGACAGCACCCCGTTCCATCCAAAACAGACTCCTTGATAACTGGCACCCCAAGAGCAGTAGCAGCTAAGCAAACAATCTAGTCTTGGGGCTACTCTGGGGGACAAAATATATCCCAGTGTAGAGAAGTCAAATCATTCAGCCACAAAGAGAGTCTGGCAGAATAAAGTGTGTTAAGTGGGTCCTGTGACTTTGTCAGGCCGCAAGTTATTTCTTCTTAATGAAAATACTAAAAATCAGAACAGTGGACCATGTCATTAGTAGTCAGGTACCCCCTACCCCCTGCCACCTCACACCACCCCCCAACATTATTCTAGATACGCCATTAAGTATTTGCACTAAAATGCCACAGGAGCTCTGTACTCCTGCCTGTGCATCCTTCTGGCGTTTCCTCCAACAGATGGATGTAAAGAGCAGTTGCAGGACCTTGGAGGGGACCACCTCTTTTGCGGTCTCTTCCCACCATATTTTCCCTTGTGCATTTCCTTGAATCCAGAAAGCTCTTCCTTGCCTTGGACTCTTAGCGTCCACTGTTCCCTCTGCCACCAATGCTCTTCCCTCCAATTTTGCACAAAACCTGAGACTCCTTTAGGTCTCCACCCGAATGTCACTCCTCACCCCCACCCTCCCCTCTCCTACCCTGGTGTATTCCATCATAACTTTCATCAATCTCTATAATGATTTATTTCTCCTTTTTTACTTGTTTGTAATGTCTCACTCTTCCACTTGCCTGGAAGCTCCTTGGGGACGGGGTGTGAGCTTCATTCATACCTCACCCACTTACCTTCCACTTAGAAATCCAGACTGCCAGCCAGAACCTTCAGAGGAAGCTACAAAGACCTAGCCAGTGCTAATAGAGTCAAGAGCCATCCATCACTCCCCCACCTGTGACAGCTGGATGGATTAATAATCCTGGTTGGCCTGAAATTAACTGGTAGACCCATCTGGCCCAAGCTTCGCCTCTGCTTTTGAGTTCCTGTGGTGGCTTGGACTGGAGTTTGCCCACCTCATCCTTCAAGCTCTGCATAAATCCCACCTCCACAACTCCTTCCTGCTCTCCCTGGGCTGCAGGGTTTTCTCCCACTTCAGATCTCCCGGGCAAAAACTTTTGATTGACATTTGCCAAGAAATCATGCGTGGACTCAGAGCAACCCTTCCAATCTCACCGCAAATCGTTTTTGGTTTAGCTTTCAATATCTATTCATTCTTTTACCTTCTAATGTTTGCTGTTCTCTGACTGCTTTGTGGAGTGTTCCCCTGACAACTCTCAGGGATCTGGTCTAAAACATATCTGGTCCCAGATATATTTTATCCTCCTTCTACCCAAAACCACTCCCAAATCAGTCAAATCCAGAGTCCTAATCATGACCCTCAGCCTCCACAGGGAATACTGTGAGGTGATCTCTTTATCCTTCTCATGTTCCTCACTCCATTCCAGGAATACTGGTCTCTGCTGATTCACCAGCATGCTAATGGTGCTCTGACCCCAGGGCCTTTGCACATGATATGATTCTGCCTAGTATGTCCTTCTCCAGAAATCTGCATGGCTCGCTCACTTCATTCAGGTCTTTGAAAATTCCTTTTTAGGGCCTCCCCGGTGGCACAGTGGTTAAGCGCTGCGCTGTGGAGCTGTCGGCAGCGGCGACGCGAGTTCGAAGCCCGGCCAGGGAGAATCCCACATGGCGAGGCAGACCTCTCCTGCCTTGCCCGCTGCTCCCCTCAGCAGTGTATTTCTGTATTTCTGATCTGCCTGTTCTGCTACCTGGTCCGTTTCTGGTGAACCCTCTCTCCGCCCCACGCCTCTGGCCTGTACCCCAGCTTGTATGTATAAATAAAAAATAAATCTTTAAAAAAAAAAAAAAGAAAATTCCTTTTTAGAGAGGCTGCCCTTGACTGCACTTGTCACCCTCTTTTTCTTTACCCTGCCCTTCTTTCCTCTCTATTCTTCAAAACTATGGATTTCTTATGGACTTGTTTCCTTACTGTGGAAGGAAGAGAGAATAGATAGGGAAGGTCAACTAGCAGTTTACTCTTTAAACAGTGACAGGCACTATTTAAAGAAAAGTGGAGGTGCTGCTTCGTGAAGAAGAGAGCAGGCACTCCACTCAACACAGTCCACTCTGAGCACCTACTCTGTCCAAGGTGCTCTGGGTTTGCAGTTTCACGGAGGAAACTCATTATTAAAGTAATGACTAAGAAAGCTGAGGAGAGTCAGGAAAGGGATGTGAGAAAAACACCAAGGGGTCTAGGTCCCTTTATGACTCATCTCGCTTTGCTTTCCAACATGGCAGCCAAAGGGACCAAAGGGGATGGAGAAAAAAACAGGTATAATCTGCCATTGTGCTGCCCGGCATGCCCCTGCCCCCACCAGAGAGGCTCACGCGGCCCCTTTCATAGGATTCATGGCGCACCACTGGCCTGGCCCCTCTCGTCCCTTCCACTGCCATGAAGCCCACCAGGCCTGCTGGTCTCCAAGCCCTTAGCCTTGGCTGTGCCCCAAATAACTGGAGATGACTCCACTCTGCTCTGAGCCCCGGGCAGTGCCAGGGCAGCAGAAACCAAGCCCTTTTCCTGTCTCGAGTTTGATGAATTATCTAACAGTTGTTTCTACACTCAGAATTAAAAAAATGTTTGTGCAGCCCAGCCCCTGAGCATGCCTCCCCGGTGACGGAGCTGCGCCGCCCCTCTGCCGGCTGCCCACCCCAGCCCTGCCGGTGCTCCTGCTAACATGCTCTCTGAAAGTCATTTTTGGCCCCAAAACGAGGAAGTGGGGCCAAAGCTCACTTTGTGGAAAGATTTTATTTCCATCTGAGTCCACTTCAAGGAACAGCGAGGGATTAGTTTTGTTAGCGTTTCTACCTCCAAAAAAATCGCCAGGCCTTTCCGAAGCAGATTTATGGAATTGCTCAGCAATCACGTTTCAAACGACGGAGCGGGAGCTCTTTCTTGGGGGATGTCTCCAAATTGGCTGGCACCACTAAATATGGGCTAAATGAGAAACACTCCGCAAGCTTGGCTCAGGGCCATCTGTTCCAAGACAGGTTTCCAGAACCCGATGCAGTGCCGCAGGGGCCAGCCCTTCCCCGCTGCTGGTGGGGCCGAAGACAACACGCAGAAAAGGTGCAAGGCAGATAAGGAGACTGGAAATTCAGGGGTTTCCCCCAACCGCCAACTCTGTGGCTGAGACCAGTGACTCCCAAACTTTAATGGGCATTCAACCCCAGGGGGGTTCTGTGAAAATGCAGATTCCTTTCCAGGGGCTCAGTGTGGCAGTCTGGGCATCTGCATTTCTTTTTTTTTTTTTTTTAGATTTATTTATTTATACATACAAGCTGGGGTACAGACCAGAGGCATGGGGCGGCCAGAGGGTTCACCAGAGACAGAGCGGGGAGCAGAACAGGCAGATGAGAAATACACTGCTGAGGGGAGCAGCGGGCGAGGCAGGAGAGGTCTGCCGCGCCATGTGGGATTCTCCCCGGCTGGACGTCGAACTCGCATCACGAGCTGTCGACAGCTCCACAGCGCAGCGCTCAACCGCTGCGCCTCCAGGGAGGCCCCGATTCTGTATTTCTAACCAGCTCCCAGATGCGGCCGATCGCACAGGTGTCGGGCCCACACATTCAATGGCCAGGACAGAAGCTGTGGCAGGCAAAATGGGCGCTTAGAATTGGCTTTTGGGACCCGCAGGAAATATCAGAACTTCTATTTATATTCATTTTGTTGTTCACGGCTCTCGTTTCTGCTTTTTGCATATAGTTATAGCATTTATAAAATATCAACCCATAGCACATGTATATGGACATATATGGGTATATGCATGTGTGTGTGCGTGTGTGTGTGTGTGTGTGTGTGTATGCACATAATCCATCTGAGAAAAACAGACCAGGCACATGTAACCTAAGTTTCGATGTGACCAAGTCCACAAAGAGTATCCTTGGGACATTCAGAAGAACTTTTTATAATGTGGAAACACCTTCTCCAAACTGACCATTAGCTTTTCCTAAAATCCAGAAGCCCCATACTGGAATGAGAGCTAATCTTTGAGACTCCATCGGAGGCATTTTACTCTGTGAAATGAATAGTGCTGTGCCCATTTTACAGGTGAAGAAACTGAGCTAGAGCCAGTGAAAGCACCTCACCTAGGTTTTCTCCACTCACCACAAGTAGATTATTATCCCCTTTGTTGAATTCAAGTTAAGGGATGACGCTCTGAGCCCCAAGCTCGTGTTGCCAGGAAGGGGTGCGGGCAGATCCTGGACAGGGGTGTCTGAGCTTTTACCTGCTTACCTGTATCATTCCCTCTGGCCTGCCCTTTACACACCTGCAGCAGCTTTTCAGAGGCAAATTCCCAGACTTCAAGGATCCACACTGCACAGAGAATTGCACGCTCTCTGATTGGCATCTCGAGCCCTGGGAAGAAGCAAGTAACAGGCAATGAATGTGTGCACAGGAGTTTGAGTTCTTCTTGTCTATTTCCTTTTAAAAATAAACTCCTCCCTTTCCCTAAGAACATCTTCTGTGGCAGACACTAGGCTCAATTTTTGGTATATTATTTCAACTAAATTTCACAGGAGCCAGACTCTACTACTACTATTCCACGAACTGATCAGGAGCTCAAAGCTGGGGCAGGAAAGGCGACATGGGCAGGCTACCTGGCGCTGGTGCCAGAGCTGACTCCAAGAGGGGCTGTTTCCAAACCGCCAATGTTTTTTTAACTGAAGTAACATTACATGATAACATTATAAAAGTTGCAGGTGTTCATGGTTGAGATCCAACACAGGTGTCTACTGCGTCATAGTCACCGCCGGAGTCCAGTGCTGTCCTTCATCATACAAACTGTCCCCTGTTCTGTCTTACCCACCTTCCCCTCTGCCTTCCCTCTGGTAACCACCAACTGGCCTTATAGTCCAAAAGTTTATTTTTGCTTTATTTAGTTCATCTGCCTGTTTATTTTCTCTACATGCTACATTTGAGTAAAATCATACAGTGTTTGTTTTTTACTCATTTCACAAGGCATAATTCCCTCTAGGCCCATCGTGTTGTTGCAAATGGAAGTTGCACATTTACTTTTCAGGGCTGAATAGTATTCCATTGTAGATATACACCACATCTCCTTTGTCCATTCTTCAGTGGATGGGCACCTGAGTTGTTCCTTGTCCTTGGCTATTGTGAACCACACAGCAATAAACATGAGGGTCCAGACACCAAGGCACAGGTTCTAAAGCAACCTGCATTATCATGCCCATTGGACTCTCAGTCCTTCCTCTACCCCGAGCATTGCTGTGAGCTGGCTCAGCACTCCAACACCCAGCCAGCTGGGACAGAAAGAAACAGTCACCCCTCGACTCTGCTTTTGTGGACCAGGCAGGTGCCAGCCGAGACCTCAGACACAACAGTTCTGGCGAGACCTGCAAGGTCGTGGCCATCAGCCCCACAATCGACGAGGCAGATGTCCTGGCTGGTGGTCGGCTCTTGGTACTGGTAAAGTTTTCTTTGGAACCCCATCAGGGTGAAAAATTTGGGTAAACTGGCAAGAGCTGAAGCTGGCGGGGTTATTTTTAAGCCATCAGTCAAAATGAGCCTTGAGCAGAAATGCTCTCACCTGCCACCTGCCTGGGCACCTTCCTTTGCCAAGGGTGCCCGGGAGGCTCCGGGGCCTCTCAGACATGGAGAGGCGTGTGTGGTGCATGTGAGTGAGTGCCCACATATCTGAGTGCGGATGTGGGAGCTGTGATTGCATGTATGAGAGTTGGTGCTTAAATGTGAATGTGTTGGGGTTAGTGTTCACAACTGGGGGTGGAAGAGATGACAGGTTTCCTGAGATGCCAAGGATCCCCACACTCACCTGCATGGTGACGCCCTCTTCTGGGAATTTCCTAACTCATGCAGAGCTGGCCGGGACCTCAACAAGCGCGGTGACATTTATACCCAAGCCAGAGACAAGACAGCATCGGGCTTGGCACTTCACTTCACCAGCATTAGGGTCGGGCCACCTGGGCTCACATGCCAGCTCCACCATCCCCTGTGCTATGTGTCCCTCCATGGGCAAGTCCCTGGGTCTGGGGGGAGCTTGCTGTTCCCATCTGTAGAATAGGCGTAGGGCCTACTTCAGTGGGGATTAGCCAAAGTCGTGTGCACCAAGCATCCTCTGTTGTGCCTGGCGTGGAGTAAAGGCTCAATGCCCAGTGGTTATTTTTAGTAATAATAACAACGAATCTGAGCAATGGAGAGGAAGAGAAAATGCTCAAAGACAGGAAGGAAGAGTGAAGACTCAAAACTGCCTGAAGAGAGAATGCAAAAGGGGAGTCCATGCCAGGCTGGCTTGAGAAACGACCAGTAGCTTCCCTAGCTGGAAACAGTTGACCACTCGAAGGGGGTAAGACAGAGAGGTTAATAAAGGTGCTATTGATAGCGATATGGGGGGGAGGGAAGGGGGCAGGAAACACCAGGAGCTGACCTCCAGGGGCTATTCCTCTCTCCGGGCCTGAAGGAGTGGGCAGGAGATGCCAGCAGAACCCGGAGAGGAGGGGAGAGGGTCAGAGGCTGCCAGGCACAGCTGAGACTTTTGGTGAGGACACTGCTGGCCCTAGAAGACCCGGCAGGGAAGGAACCAGGGAAATGACGACCCTAACATGGCTGCCCTCCATCCCTTGCTTCTCCTACTGGTGCTCCCGTGGTCTGGATCCAGCTGGAAACTAGAGACAAGGAGTCCGCTAATGAGGTCTAGATGGAGAAGGGTAGAGAGAGGACCTGGAGGAAGAGGGGAAGCCAGCTGGCACTGAAACCCAGTAAGAAGATGTATCTGTCCAGATTATACTCAGCTGCTTGTCAAAGAAACAGAATTAGCAAGACACTTGTGGATGAAAGAAAGGGCTAAGATGGCCAGGACCCCCGTGCTGCAGAGCTCCAGCGGCCACCAGCCAAGGAAGAAACAGTGGATGACCACCCTGGGGTTCAACAAGAGGGGCTGATGGGATGACTACATGATGTCATCAGTATTTCAGGTTGTTTGTGTCTTTCTGCTCTACCATCCTTAGCACTGGCTTTCATCCTTAACGCTGCCTCATGGTCATAGATGGCTGCGAAAGCACCAGCCATCATGCTGGAAAGAGGAAGAAGAAAGAAGGGCAAGAGGTTTCCAGAATCTGCACCCACTAACTTCTGCTCACAGCTGTATCTTTTACCTCTCTTCTCTGCAAGGAGTACTTCAAACTAATATTTCTTTTTAACATGGCATAAAGGTGCTTCCACAGGAAATTTCATAAAAGAGCAAAACAGAATGATTATTGCCTCTGCCTCAAATAAGTACTGAGTTGGGAGTAAGAAAGCTCAGGCTCTAATCTCTGCTTTGACCACACATAGTTCGGTGACCTTGGGCAAGGTACTGTCCATCTCAGATAAACTGTTGTTTCTCCAGATCCTGGTGACTTCCTTCCTCTCTGATCTACCTCATGCCAGCCTACTGCTGGTCCTAGCACATACCCCTAGAAATCCCCTGGGTGAGGCAGGGATGCCAGAAGGGAAAGTCAATTGTGCACTTTCCAGCCTCTTCTCTGCGTCAACGGACAACCTAGCTTAATGCTTACAGTCCACTGGCACCAGACAGATCTGTGTTTGAGCACTGGTGCCTCCTTATTCTCTGGCAAGTCCATTCGTGTTCCCTAAATCTCAGTTCCCTCTTCTGTAAAGTGGGGCTAAGAAAGACACTTGCTTTGTGGAGCAGAGGAGGGAATGAAATGAGACAGTGTGTAATGTTCTTGGTACCTAATCAGACACACAGCCAGTGACAGTTCTGAGCATTATGGAGCCCGGTGGGAGTCTCTCAGCCTGTGGACAGCAGTGAGAGGGAAGGGGGTCCCCACACCACCTAACAGGATGCTGAGAAGTGCGAGCAACTGGGACAGGCAGCAGGTTGTGAGGCTTCAGCCTCTATCACTAAGATCTTCTTCCAACCATCAGGCAGTGCTGGGGAGGCAGCAGCCTCTAACCCAGCGCCCTTCCCATACTAAATGTGGGATTTTCATGTTGAATTTTCCAAAACTGCTGTGAAAAAAATGTAAATACATCTTTATTTTAGAAACAGTTTCCAAGTTTTCACGCTTTAACTACAGGACTTACCAAAGTCTTTCCTACCCTGATGAATTTTCTCAACCTTCCCCAGGAGGGGGAATGTACCCCAAACATACTGGTCTAACGACCCCTCTTTCCCATAGTAATATGGGAAACAACAATAGTAACAGTAATGGCTATTTACTGAGCTCTGAGCCATGGGCTGGATTTCATGGTGTGCAACAGCTAGCTGTCGCTGTGATAATACTGCATGGGAGCACCCCCAATCACAAAGGGCTTCCATCACTGATGTTCGTTATCATCCAGTGGCCTGCGATTGGCTGGTGTGTCTCTGCTTCAGACTATGGATTGAATCCAGTCTGCTCTGTGTGTCCCTACCTCTGGAATCCTAATTAAAGTTTCTTCCACTACTCACGGCCATCATTTTTCATGGTTGAAGGCAGGAGCACAAAAAAGCAACCCAAATTGTCCATGTACATGGAAAGTCTCACCTTCAATGGTGCGTACATGACGTCAGCTCCTATCCATTGGCCAAAGTAAGCCACGAAACCATGTATGATGTCCCCAGGCAAGGAAGTGCACCCTGGATGTAGTCAAGCGTGGCAAGGAAGGTGAAAGAAGAGAGAATACTAGATAAATAATACGATCTACAGCCTTGGTCTAGATGCCCTACTTCATTTCTTCAGCCAACACATTAGGCTAAGCCAGACACCCCCACCCCCCCATATGACAGGCTAAGAAACAAAATAAAGACAAAACTTGAGCTCAGAGGTGAAGCCACGGGCTGGAGGTCCCACAGTCCGGGACTGGCACTATTTAAATCCTGAAGCCAAGCGCTTAACTTTTAGGGGAGCTATCACACCCCCATTTGTCTTTAACGTGTCTTTATCTTGCATTTGCTCCAGCTCTTTGGCTGTCGGTGCATGTATTTCTTTTCAGTGCAATGAAATGTTTTATGATGCTTCAGCCCAGAGGCTCACCTAGAAACCCACAGCATTTATGTAAATACTTAGAGTATTAATGTGAGATGAGCGCTGTTCCTAATTTACGGCAGGATCCAAGGCTGTCATCTTCAGAACTGTCTCTTCCTCAAGCAGGAATCGCACTCAGCGATGAAACAAGGAAATGTGAATTTATGGACAAGGCAGAGCCCGTGGGGAATTCACCCATTTGCTCTCAGCCCACACCCTTCCTCTGCCTGCCCCTGGCCTCCCACGCAGTCACTGGCAACCCTCCACCTGGGGACTTCCCTGCCCTGAGCTCACGGGGTGGACCAGAAGTCGCAGGGAGTCACCCCCTCCAGAAACAGTCCCCAGAAAATGACAGACTGGAGTTGGGAGATGCACACTCCAGCTTCTTGCCCCTCAGGTCTGTCCACCCCAAGGAATGTTCTGGGCCATCCCAACAGAATGGAGCCTCAGTTTACCGCAAGTCATTAAGAGTCTGTGCTGGCTGCCTACTTGCAATTTTCTCTACCCCCTGACTGGGGCTTACTGGGATCCCCTCCAAAAGCCAAAACAGAACCATAGAAATTACTAGAGGGCTTCCCTGGGGACCTACGGCATACTCTCAGCACTATCAACGCTATGGCCTAAGTTCGACCCCCAGCCAGGGATCTTCCCACATGGTGCAGCAGACCTCTCCTGCCTCGCCTGCTGCTCCCCCCAGCAGTGTATTTCACTCGATCCACCTGTTCTGCTCCCCACTCTGTCTCTGGTGACTCCTCTCATCCCCCACATATCTGGCCTACACCCCAGCTCTTCTACACACACAAAAAAAAAATCTGGAGCTCAATCCTGTCTCGGGTCCACTTCCGGAGAAACCTAACCGGGACAACGGATGACTGTTACTCAATAACAAGAATCTCTGTTGTTCTCTACCTGCTCGGCGGGTGTTTGCATTTTATTCACTAGTTTATTCCAGGAATGTTTACTTCTGTCAGGGCGGGGTGGCAGAGACTCTAGTAGAAGTCATGGCTACTCTTAACATTAAAGTTCATATTCACATTCGTTCAAAAGGCAACTTTCAGGATCCCAGGGACCCTCCGCTTGATTTATTCAATATGGAGACAGAGAGAGGAAGCCCTGGGCCGGCCAGCCATGGTGGGGGGCTGGGGGGCCAGTCCGGAGCCACACAGTCGGACAACAACTGAACTCACATTCCCTTTCATTTCTGGCTTAGCTGTGTCTGGGAACATCATCCTTCATAGTACTAAAAACTAGACTAAGCAAAACCCAGGCGAGGACCCACTGTCGGAAATTCCTCCTTCTGCGCAACGAGGAAAGCTTGTTTAGGTTGCTTATCTGCTGGCCCCGGCTTCACCTCTTCCCCAGCTCCCTGCCGCCTTCGCCTTCCCCACCGTCACCCCGACTTCAAAGGCTTCTTCACCCTTGGAAGTGATTCGTGGGTGTGTGGGTGGTGGAGGGAGGGTGCAAGCAGCAAGCCAGGCTCTTGGCAAGGAAAGAGGGCTATCGCGGGGGCCAGGCTCTCTCAGCCAGCCAGAGGGTCTGCACTCGGCCTCAGCCAACCTGCACCCCCCGCCCCCACTGCTAGATACCGGCCCTCGCCAGGGGAGAGTACCCAGTCCATGTTTATTCTCCCAGCTAGAGAAGTTGAATGTGGTAGGGAAATGGGCTCTGAACGCAGCCAGCCAGGTTCGAGGTGGAGTCCAAGCTCCACAGCCAAGGTCTCCCCTTCTCCAAACCTCACTTTGCTCATCTGCAAAATAGGACACTAGGATTGTTCTTGCCAGGATATTTTAAGAACCCAAAAGGAGGGCTTCTCTGTTGGCACAACAGGTTAAGTCTCAGCACTTTGAAGCTATCCACAGCCACTGCAGCAAGAGTTCGATCCCCAGCCAGGGAGCTTCCCACATGGCGCAGCAGACCTCTCCTGTCTCCCTGCTGCTCCCCTCAGCAGTATATTTCAGTAGATCCACCTGTTCTGCTCCCCACTTTATCTCTGGTGAGTCCTCTTAATACCCCCACACACATACCTCTGGTCTACACCCCAGCTCTTGCATAAATAAATAAATCTTTGAAAAAAAAAAGAACCTAAAAGGAGAAGTACAAGCAGATGCTAAGAAGAGCATGGTACACAGTCGGCGCTCCATAATTGCCTGCTATTATTGCTGTAACTGTTACTGCTATTTCCTCCAAAAGCCCTCGCTGGTTCCCCTCACTCATCATTATTCCACTTTTATGTTTCCCTCTCTTTCCGGGCAAACCAGAGTAGGTCATTCATCTTGCTCCCTCCCAAATCCTTGCTCATTTGAAATATTCTCCGGGGACTTGCTCAGAGCCATGCTATCACCTGGACTTATCCCAGTGGCTCCTCTGTGAGGCAACCAGATCTTTCTTTATGGAAAAGACAGCCCGGCGAACAAGCAGAGGAAGCGTTTTAGAGGTGCCCTCTCACCCGCCCAGAACAATATCCTCTCTATTGAGAGGCTGCCTCGTAAATATCTTACTTGCTTATCCTAGACTAGGATAAGTCTCCAAAGCCAGAAATTGCTTTCTTGCCATTTATTTATGGGGAAGATTTTTTTTTTGAGATTACACTGGTTTACAACACTGGATGTGATTCAGAGGCAGAGGATCACACCTCGTCAGATGCGAGTCACCCCAGCACACCCCTCACCCAGGCACCGAGTCCTCCCCATTGTCCACGGGGCCCATCCTCCTTGCTCCCCGCCCTCCCTCTGCCCTCTGGCAGCCTCCTTCTAGAGCCCCCTGTTTGGGTCTGAAAAGCTCATAGACACAGCAGGTTCGATAAAAGCACCTTATGGCTCCATTAGTGCCTCAGTTTCCTCATCTGGAAAGACAGCATGATCTTCCAATATGACTTATGGGTGCAAATAATAAGACCTCTCATGAAAATAGTAAGCAACACAACAGCTCTCGGGTTCCAGGCTCTCCTGGGTGCCAGGCACATGCCCACACCTAGATGCCGCAGACACCCTGTAACCTGTGAGATGCGACCATCGTCCCCTTTCTCAGACGAGGAAGCTGAGGTTCAGGCAGCCCGCGTGAACCAGGCCAGGTTGAGGGACACACTTCCAGCCTAAGACAAGGAAGCGCTGGGTCCCGGTGCACGCACCCGGTGCCCCAGTTAATGCTGGCAAGGACATCCCTGAGCTCTGGCAGGCCGAGCCCCAGAGTCTCGTCACAAAAAAAACATCTTTTTCCTGTTTTGTGCTTCTTCTTTGTATTGTGTCTGTCACCACGTGCTATCCATAGAAAGGGAAGGGGCCAGGTTGCTTGCAGGAAGGGTGGAGCTGAGCTGGGAGGGGAAGCTAGGAAAGACTTGGGAAGGACAGAAAGAGAACACCTGAGGAGGCGCGCGGAGCAGAGAATGTGAAGAAGCTGCACTTGCTTCTCGGCCTTGGACTGGTGCCAGGGACTTGGGGTGCCAGGGACTTGGGGCACGTGGAAGGAGACGCTTGAAACAGATGTGGGTGAGAGACCCGTGGGGAGGCTGGCAATGGCAGCGTTTATCTTGACTTGGGTTTTGACTTTGCTCTTTTCCTTCCAAGCTTACCTGGCCCCTTCTGCCCCTCTCCTTAGGGGTCCCCACCAGAAGGTGCCTTAGACTTGTGGCAGCCCTTAGGGCCTCAGTGGCCCTGTTTGGCTGGGCATTTGCCCACGAGGGGATGGTTAACTTTGGGTGCTTACCTGGAAACTATTTTGAACTATTTCTTTCCCTTCTTGTCTATTACACACTAGTTTTTTATTGCACACAAATTATATTAAAGTTCTTTTTGGTGAAGGTCTTCGGCACTAAGAGGATGCTTTGTTTTTATGCAGCAGGTGACAGAACCCATTTAGACCAGGCAGGTTTGGGGGTCCCAGGATGCCCCCAGCTTGTCCTGTAACATATCCAGATGAGAGGATGGCAGCCCAGCAAACTTACCGCGTCCTTCCCCAATACGCATGAGTCAAACCACGAAGCCGTATGCGTTAAGCTTATTCGGTGCCTTACGTGGGTATATCTCAATAAAGCTGGAGAGAGAAAAATAAAACTAGTCGCGGGTATATGGTAGTAAGAAGTAGAGCCAGGATCTGAACCTAAGTCAATGGAACCTAAAGCCTTAATCTGCCCCAACAAACCAGCATGGCTGTCTCCATGGCGACAGAGGAGCCAATGAGAAAAGCCCGTGGAGCATACCGAGCACCAAGGGGTGGGACTGTTTGTCTTTCCCTTCTATTATTATTCTACATGATTAGAAGATCAGGTCACCCTAGTAACTCCCAACGCCCCTGCAGCCCCAAGGGGTGGGGGAAGGGGGTGTTGACCACAACTCTGTGTGCCACAGTCAGCCTCACCCAAAAACTAGTAATGCAGCCTCAGGCCCCGGGCTATGAGTAAGCTCATTCCCCTATAAAAGCAGAGACTTCTAATTGACCTTAAAGTGACTGTCTTCATTACCCAGGGGCAAGGAAACGCTTTCAGGAGGGCTAGGTCAGCCTGGTTTGGCGGCCCCATTCCCCAGGAGAATAACTGTTGAGTTCATTCTCTTAGCCCCAGCAGAGGGTGGGCACAGGCTGTCTCCAGCCTGGACCCCACAGCTGATCTATCTCCAAGGTCCCCTGGGACGCTCCCAGCTGGCCTCTAGAAGAACCTGTGGACAGAGCCTCAAATGCCCAGCCGGAGAGCACTCCCAGGACCCCAACAAGGAGACTCACATTCCTTTGCTCTCAGGTTGGCTCAACTTTTCATCTGCTTGCCTGGAGGCCAGGAACCTGATTCCTGCATCTTCCTCCCTATAAGGAAGACACTGGCAAATGGGTGTCCTGCAGCCTGAAGGCGCCATTGTAACTTCCCATCCTGCCTCCTTCTCAATAATTAAATCTCAACCCAGGTGTCACCTCCTCTGAGAAGCCTTCCAGTGGGGTATGCTCGATTATTACATCACATTTTAGTTCCTTTTCACTATGAGAAATTACCTTCTTTGTGATTTTGTTACCCTTCTTGCCAGGATCCCCCCACCAAAATATAAGCCACAAAGGGCAGGTTCCTGGTCTTCTTGTTCACTCTATCCAAAATCTAAAACAACACCTAGCTTGTAAACAGGATTTGTGGAATAAATGAATTTGACAAATGAATAACTGACTTAATGGGGGATGAAAGATGAGTAACCTGTTTCCAATCAATTGTTTGAGGAGAGGGAAAGCTGGTGAAAGTAAAGAAAAATAGACAGTCAGCCACCCTGTGAGCTTCTGGAAACTACTCTGCTTCATCACATGCCCTTTTCTCTCGACTGGGCAGTCAGTTATCTGGACTCGGAGCTCTAGGAAAGAAGGTCTTCATTTTGTTTAGCTTTTATCCCCACCACCAACCCAGGGCTGGCACCTCGTGGGGTGAGAAGAGGGTAGGAATGTCAGACATTCTGGGTTTAAACTCCACTCATTTGTGTGCGTGATTTTTAACAAGTTACTTGTGCTCTCCAAAGCTCAGCTTCCTTATCAGTGAATGAAAATCATAATAGAACTTTCTCATAAAAATCAATGTGAGGGTTAAACAAGACAGCTGTGTACAGTCTAAGCCAAGTGCAATAATTGTAATAATAATCATTATCACTGATGTCTTAAATGTATTAGCACTAAGTGTTTTAACATGTGTAAATGTTATATAAATGGTTTAAATGTATTATTATGAAATGTTTTAAATGTATTATTAGGAGTAGATATTTTAATGTTTTAAATGTATCATTATGAAGTGTTTTAAGGCTTAAAATGAATGGTTATTAAATACTGTCATTTAAAATGTATTTTTTAAATGTTTGCTTAATCTATTCTTTTAAATGAATGCTTCTGTCTCTCCCTGGCTTTTTTCTGCCTTACTCCCTTTTCCACTGAAAACTGAGCACTTAATTTGAGCATTTCTGTTTGTGGTCTCAGATCCCTCTTCTCAACCAGAGGCTCCTGTCCTGGCAGAAAATTCTAGGACAGGAGTTCAAACGACTGAGCCGCAAAGACAAGGCCTTAGGAGTTAAACAGACAGGGGTTCAAATCCCTACACTGCACCTATCTTTTTGAGCTTCTCTTTCATTCTCTAAAGAAAAATAAAAAACAAAAACCAACAAATCTTCTATGCATGTCCATTGTAAGAGCTAAATGCCACAGCTTATAGGGAGGAAGGGCTCAGCTAAGGTTACACATGTTTCTTGAGCATCTACTATGTGCCAGGGACTAGCAGCGTCCAGGGAACAAGAGGACCCTGGTCGTGACCTCATAGGGCCTCAGAGCAGCAAGCTGGTGTCTTTCTCTCTAAGAACTTGACTCCTTCTTCCCTGCAAGTCCAAGTGTTGCCTGCTAATGGCTCTTATGTGACAGCACCTTCAGGGATTGCCCTTGGCTGCAGGGCGCTCTTTCTCCAAGCTCACACCCTCTCCCTGGAGCAACCCACATCCAACATCTGGTTCATGCCACTCCTGTCCCATCTCAGGACACCTCGGAATGTCCTTCCCGGCGCCAGAACTCCTTGTGGGGCCAGCCTCAGCCTTGCTGCAAGTATGCCACTGCTCAATTTCTCCTCTGCCTAATATTGCTTCCTTTCCTCTCTTGCCACAGCTGTTGGTCCCAAGGGTTGATAAACGTCCTGGACCCTTATCTCCACCTCAGAATCAGCCTCCCAGTGAACTCACCCTGCATCACCATGGTTTCCCCAGTGCCTGGCATGTCTTAGGGGCTAGTTGGTATTTGCAGCATAGTGTATGATTTAGGTTTGCTGGGATGACAAGCAACAGAGACGCGATTCAAAAGGCCTGGGCAACAGGACGACGTATGACACACGTATCTGACAGCCCGACCACATTCATGCCTCCAGAACTTGGTCTCGTGCTCCTTCGCTCAGCTCTGTTCTCTTGCGGATCATCTTTACCCCAAAGCCCACGAGCCAGGCTTGCATTCACCCAACGTCAACACCGGTACCAGCAAAAGCCGCAAGGCTGAATCTCATTGGCCTGGTTTAAAGTCACATGACCGTCTCTAAACCAATCGCTGGGCGTAGGGAATGGATTTCTCTGATTGGCCAGAATTGGGACCCGTCTACATGCTGAGAGCAAAAGAGTAGGGTCAACACCACTTGAACCCCAGTGGGGTTAGGGGGTGGGTGGTCCTCCAGAGGAAAAACGGGACGATTCTGCCAGAAAAAGAGGAAATCGATGTAGGACAGTAAAAATCACAAGATGGCCACTATAGTTGGTGCAAAAAAGTCCAACTTGCATCTTTGGTTACCCGCCTTCTTTCCATCACCCGCAGGTCCCAGCACTTGGGTCTCTCTTTAATCTTCCCTGATGTAGATGAATGATGCTCTCAGCTCAGAAACTTTAAGGACATCAAGCCATCACCTGATGGAAATGCTTCAATAAGCAGGAACTTTCTAGAGTGATTGCCAGGCTCCGGTAACCTTGCAAACCAGCTTGGATGTCACAACCTTCTGAAGCTCTTCCCTGGATCATTCCAGAAAATGATACTCTGCTCACTCTTTTTAGAGTCCCCTCCACCTTCCATGGTACAGACTCCGTGAGGTGCCCTAATCAAACTGTATTTTATCCATTTGTCTATTTAAATGTCTCCTCCACTGACCTATGAAGATAGAAACACTAGTCCCTCCTCATCTGGGGTTTCCACAGTCCAAAATCACCATGTGTAATAGGTATTTTCGGTGGGGGGGGGCACATTCACATAAGGTTTTTCATAGTATATTGTTATAATGGTTCTATTTTATTAGTAGTTATTGTTGTTGGTCTCATACTATGACTAATTTATAAATTAAACCTTATCCTAGGTGGAAAGATAGGGGAAAAAAACATAGATTCTATATAGGATTTGGTACTCTTTCTGGTTTCAGGCATCCGCAGGGGGGCTTGGAAAGTACCCTCTCTGGATAATGGGAGACCACTGTACAATGGAGCTTTCCAGAGGTTATTCTCCAGATAAAAGATACTAAATTTGGATTTATTCAGGCTCAGGTCTCCAGCTAGCTGATAGCTGTTTGGCCGAGGTCTGTGAAGCTCAGTCCAGGGGCCTTCTATGGTTTGTAGGGCTCTGGGTTTCTTTTTTTTTTTTTAAGATTTACTTATTTATACATACAAGCTGGGGTACAGGCCAGAGGCGTGGGGCGGCGAGAGGGTTCACCAGAGAGAGTGGGGAGCAGAACAGGTAGATCAGAAATAGACTGCTGAGGGGAGCAGCGGGCAAGGCAGGAGAGGTCTGCTGCACCATGTGGGATTCTCCCCGGCTGGGCGTTGAACTCGAATCTTGCGCTGCCGACAGCTCCACAGCACAGCGCTCAACCGCTGCGCCACCAGGGAGGCCCTCTGGGTTTCTTTCTTTGACAGAGCTGGGCATGGGCCCTGAGAGTTTAATCAATAGCAACAATTACTTATGCTTGCAGACACTTTACATGCACGCCCTTTATCTATCTTTAATATTAGCATTATTATTATCAGTTACCTTAAGCAAGCCTCCAGCAAGTGACACTAAGTATCTAGGCAACTTGCTCGATGCCACTCAGCTGGCAAAGAGTGGAACCAGGGTCCAACCGCTGCCTGGCTGACTTCAAAACCCAGCTCTTACGCCTGAAATTTCTGTACCTACATTCCTTCAAGCAAGGAAGACCAAATTATCCCCACATCATAGACAGGGATCTGAAGTGAAGACAGGTCATAAGAATCTCACAAGAACTCACCAGAACGTCCAAAGGGCACAAGGATCTGCTGGGCTCCTGGAAGAGAACAACCTTATTAATTCAGAGAAAGCACGAGGTTCAAAAAACAGCCAGTCTGAGGGACACTCATCCCCCAGGGAGCTCTGCTCACAGACCCCTGAGTGAATGAAGCACTCGGCACCGGGTCGGCCTGGGTGGATGTGAGCTGAAGCTGAAACCATGGCCGCCAGCAAGGTGGAGGGCTCTTGACAGATGTGATACTTCACACAGGACCATCCATTCCCCTGATGAACATGAGGCAGCCACACAGAAACCATTTCCATGGCAAAGGGGCCCCTCCCACAGCCCCTCCCACTTGATTCTGGAGTCAGCTCTCCCCGCACCAGCTGTATGGCCCTCCCTCTCTTCCCTCCCCCTGGAACCTTATCAAGTGTTTCCTGACCCAGCAGTAAGCACCTAACATTGCTTGTACTGCCCCCTCCCTACCGCACACACCTTGGCCACAATATCTCCTCCTCATCAATCACGCCGCCATACTGTCTCTCAATCAATCTCTTCCAGGTGTTGGCTCAGACAGTCTCTCAAGGAGAAGGTCTCTCCCCTCGAAGCTTAGGCGCTAAGAGCTCCTCATCTGGGAACAGTTTAAAGATAGCCTCTCTTCCTTTGCAGGAAGACGTGAGACCTCAGGATTCCCAGGCTTCGGAGAGCCTCAATAAACCCAGGAGAGGCAGAGACAATGGTCTTTATCAACACCCGAAAGGTGTAGAAAATAAAGACTGCTTGGTTTTTCCATCCATAGCTCTAAACCCCCAGGCTGGGGCTTGAAGTTAGCTTTGGGTCTGCTAAACCCAATCGTGAATATCAGTTCATTAAAGAGAGTTGTTAGTCCACATTTTCTGTCCTCGCTTTGAACACATTAGTGGATGTGATAGAGATAATGCTACATGATCATAAAATTCCATTTTAATCTTGTATGCCCCAGAACCCAACTTCTGGTAGGTCGAAGGCATGTGGGTCCTGGCTGATGGAAGGTAGATGGAAGTAAAGCCACTACTTCCAGGTTCTGCCAGGAGATTCCCTGCACAAGCTCTGTAAGCTTCTGCTCTTTCCTCCATGCCCTAGAAGGGTATGTGTTCCGGTGACAGGAGCCTGGATCCCTGAACCACCACCTGGAGGAGAATAACTCAAGATGGCTGCCCAATTGTATGAGACCATGATGAAAATGCATGTCAAGCGTTAAATTTGGGGGATTTGTTACAGCTGCATCACCTAGCCTACACTGACTAATACAATTAGCTTTGGAAAAGCCAATCAGCTTGCAAAATATAACTGCAGCCTATTCACCTACCACCATCCATAACTCCACTTGTAAATGCCACCACAGCCATGATTAGCAGGATGCATCTGCTGCTGGGAATAGAGCTGGCTTACCGCAGATCAGGCTGTCAGGCTGTCCCACAACAAGACTTTAAATTCCGCCAGGGAATCATAAAGCAGTGGTTAAGCATGTGAACTCACAGTCCGCAGACTTGGGTCAGAACATGCTTTAACTACATACTAATGTGTGGGCTCGGGCAAGACTGAGATTTTACTTCCTCTTCTGGAAATGGGGATAATATGTGTAGCAGAGCCTGCTGGCTCTGTGCTGCGGTGGTTGCTGTGGCTTCTAGATCCCCCCTTTCAGTATGAAGGATTGGCTCCCCCCTGGAAAGATAAGCAGCTGATAGCCCTTAGCTGTCCAAAACTGCCGCCACAGCAGAAAGCCACTCCATCCAAGGTCACAGCCCTTTGCTGGGGCAGCCCACGTTCAGAGATGGCTCAGTCATAAACCCAACGCAGGACAGCACTAAGGCCACCCAGCTTTTGAATGCGTGCAGGACAGGCTGCACGATGACCCCTAGCTCCCCTCCTCCATAAGCATGGATTGCGTCTAACGCTAGACTGTGGCAGAGGTGACAGAATGTCACTTGTGTGATTATATCACATCTGATCGTAATGTCCCATCCCGCTAGCCGACTCACTCCCCTGCCAGCTTTGATGGAGCAGGTGACCATGTTGGGGAAGCCCATGGCAAAGAATTTGCCACAGCCACCAAGAAATGGGACCCTCAGTCCTACAACCTGCAAGGAGTTGAGTCCTGCCAACAGCCACATGGGCTTAGAAACAGCCTTGACGGGAGCCCCAGCCCTGAGTCCCAGCTGTGTGAGATCCTGCACTGGACTTGTGACCCACAGAAACGGTGTGATGATGAATGTGTGCTGTTTTAAGCTGCGAAGTTTGTAATTAGCACAAGGCTGTCTGCAGGGTTTGCTAAAACCTCCACGAAGACTGTGTCAGCCCAGCTCCGCCCACTGCTGCTTCCTCTCCTTCCCGCCACAAAGGTCGATCCCAAGAGCACTCCCTACAACCTCCCTGCACACCCAACTCCATCTCAGGTTGCTGCTCCAGAGACCAGTCTGTGCCGGCTGTCCCATCACCGCTTGCTCCCTTCCCCACACTGCTGACAAAGCCTGGATCTCGCTGACCCGATCCTAGGCTCCTGGGGCGGCAACCCCGGCGCCTGGACCGAATCCTGCTCAGATTAAGCCCATTCAGAAAACCCCCTTATTCCAATGGTGATCCTTTCAGGAAGAAGCTCCTGAGCCAATTCTGACCAAGGGGATTTGAGGAGTTGCTGTCAGGGACTTCCAGGAAAGAGACAGGCAGGCAGCCCTCCACGCCCCTGACACAGTCAGATCTTACAGAGCCTGGACTGGCAGACTCGGCCGGCGTCTGCGCAGAGAGCTCATGGGAAGGCTCGGGACACAGCAAAAAGGGGAGGGCCCTGGGTCTTCTGTGGGATTGACAGCTCAGATGTAATCCGCTCTGGGGCTGCCCTGCACGGCAAGATCAAGTGAAGTTGCTGCTTCAGAGCTAATATCATGACTGGGCTGGAGAACTGAGTGAAATGATGCTGCGGCAGCCATGGCAGATGAACAGAACAGATGGATAGATGAATGGATGACTATCTTCCTTCCTTACTGCCTGATATCTTTATACCCAGTTGTGACATTTCTCAAACCCTGGAGCACAGCCCTAAGCTAATATCATGACTGTTTAAAGAACTTTCTATTTCCCTTATGTGAATAGCAATGATGAGACTTCTCTCCTTATGTAACTGGCATCTTTGTACATGGGAAATTGTAGATTTCCTGAATTTTCCTGTCATTCACTGTGACCCACAGAGTCATAAACAAGAAAACCAGGCTGGGCTACCCTAGAGTCCCATTTAAACCAGCAAAACAGAAGATCCTGGGCCTTCCTGGTGGCACAGCGGTTTAAGCACTGCGCTGTGGAGCTGTCGGCAGCGGCAACGCAAGTTCGATGCCTGGCTGGGGCGATTCCCACATGGCACAGCAGATCTCTCCTGCCTCGCCTGCTGCTCCCCTCAGCAGTGTGTTTCCGTCGATCTGCCTGATCTGCTCCCCACTCTGTCTCTGGTGAACCCTTTCGCCTCCCCACGCCTCTGGCCTGTACCCCAGTTTGTATGCATAAATAAATAAATCTTAAAAAAAAAACAAAACAGAAGATCCTGCCTTCAGCTCTGCCAGTGACTTGCTGTGTGTCCTTGGCTCTGTCCCATCCCCTCTCCTAGCCTTAATTTCCTTCCCAGTCCAAGATGGGGATTGAAAGAGACAGCTTTGGGGTGTCCTATCTTCTCTGTCATGCTCTGTCATTCAGGATCTGTTCAGCTACAAATAATAGACAAATAAGCCACACCAATATTAAAATGTATGTTAAAATGTTGTTCAACAAGAAGTCTGCAGTTTAACAAAAATTTCAAAAGCTGCTGCAGCTGTTCAAAATTTTGTCAAAGGTATAGACTGTTTTTTCCTTGCCATATTTAACATATTCTTAGCCTCGTTGTCTCATGGTCACATGATAGCTGCCAGAGCACCAAACATCATACTTCACTCCAACATCCAAATCAAGGAGGAAGGATCAGCAGAAAGTTGTGTCCCTTTAACAATAGGGAAAACTTTTCCTAGAAGCACCCCAATAGGGTTACTCCGTGTTTCTTTGTCCAGTATTTAATCATGTGGCTGCTTCTTGCAGCAAGGGGAGTGGGGAAAATAATTACTTGACCAATGAAAGAATGAAATTGCCATGGGCATATTGCTGCCTTGATCAGGGCAAGGGGAAAAGGGAAGGAACCAATAGTGTCTGCTCTGAGGAGCCTCAAAGGGGGGGTGGCCAGTCATCTGTACCCCCAATTGGCTAGGAGAGCCAAGGCAGCCATGCACAAAACAACTTGAGGTTACAGGCGGGAATAGATCAGAAAACAGAACACCAGAGCAGGTATGAACATCCAGGCTCAGTAAGGGGAATGTAGGAGGAGAGGAATCAGAGGTGTTGACTGGAAGGGAATGGACATGAAGACAAAGGAGACCCTCATCTCTGGCTCTCCCTGGATGAGTTAGGAGTCCATTCCTTCTGTCCCCACTTTTGCTCCTGCTCTACTGGAGACTGTCCTCCCTGGCTGAAAACACTGCCACGTTCTCCAAGTTCTGAAGAGGAAGGATCAAATCCCTTATCCCTGTCTCCTTGGTCTAGTGGTCTGGCCACTGCAAGCCCCCAGGTCTTGTGATCTGGCCCCTCTGCCATTCCCAGGTCCCCTGTGCTAGAGCCACACTGACTTCTGCTCTCTGTTCCAAGAATCGGTTAAACTTAATGCCTACCTCAGGACCTTTGCACGTGCTATTCCCACTGCCCTGAGAACCTCTGCTCCCTTTTTTGCTAATTAACTCCTACTCATCTTTCAAATCACAACTCATAGGATATTTTCTCAGCGCATCCTTCACTATGTCCCCACAACATGACATAAATCACGCATGTCCACCAGTGGTTAACCTGCGTCTAACTTCTCCACTTCCCAACACCTGCCTTTTAGTTCCAAGAGAACAGGGATGGAGGCCACATTCCTTACCAAAAGCGTAACAGAGTGAGTAAGAGCAGACTCTCAAGCCAGGCTGCAGAGGCTTCAACCTCAGCTCTGCCCCTCCGAGCTGTGTGACCTTGAGCAAGTTCCATAACCTTGGTAAGTGCCTCAGTGTTTGCATATGTGTAAGAAGAAGGGTGAAATCAAGTTCATAAGCTGGTTTAAAAGGTTACATAAGCTTAGCCTGGTGCCTGCCTACTACGTGTTATGGATGTGTTTGATATATTGCTACTAATAACAATACCTAGCATTACTATTGTTACCTCCCCTTTCCCAGTACCTAGCAAGTGCTGGCACATAGTAGGTGTCTAACAAACACTTGTCGAACGGAGAAACTAATGTTTATTTGTCTCCCTGAAGGTAGAGACTTGCAGTTGACTCTTAACGTTATGGGTTTGAACTGTGTGGGTCCAGTTCCTGCTGCATTTTTCTCTACCAGCAGCTTCTGCATTCACAGAGTCAACCAATCCCAGATGCCTGCTGCCTGAATCTGCAGCTGCAGGGCCTGCAAGTGGGGAGTGGGGACTCTAACTGCTTGACCATCCTCAGGTTTTGGTCCAGGAGTATGGAGGGGGGGTCCTGATATAAACCCCCCATGGATACCAAGGGACAACTATAGTTACATTCTGGGGAGCGGGGGATAAAGTCATACACAGATTTTCAACAAGCTGGGGATGGATGCCTCTACCCCCCAGGTTATTCAAGTGTCAATCATCACTTGGCACAGGCCCTGGCACACAGTAGGTGTGCAGTAAACAGGGAATGCCTGACTGCATGAGGGCGAGAAGACTCCCTGGAGAACCTCCTCCCTCCGGGGGAGCCTCCTGACTCCCAGCCCTGGGCCTACTTCAGTCCTTCCCCCTCTCCCCTTTCCAGTCCAGGTGGGGATCCTCAGCGCCTGGTGGTGGGGACAGCCTCCGGCCCCCTCTGCTTTCCCCACCCCGCCTAGAAACACAGAACAGCTTTGATCATTGACAGGAGCCCTCTTGGAAGGAAGGGAGAGAAATCTGGCAATTTAAGCTCCCTGGACGTGACACTTATTAATAAAATGAGTGGCTGTCAGCCTCTGCTCCAATCAGCTGTGCACTGCTCGGCAGACATGGCAGCTTTGGGAGGCTGGGGGGTGCTGGAGGGGCCGCGAGTGATATTAAATACATAAATAAGCCCAGGTCTCAGCTGCTCTCGCCTGGTGTCCCGGCACTGTCTGACCTCACTGGATTCTGACTGCCTTAAGTAACTCTATCCCCAGCTTTCCAATGTTCTCCTGTTTTCCTGTTTAATTAACTTAAACAATCATGAATACATTCTCTTTGCTTAAAAAAATTAACCTGACACATGAGGTCACATGCCTCCTTCCCCCAAGCTTGGTCCCCTCAAGGTCTCCTAAGAAGCAGCCACTGAGAGCATATTGTAGTGTATGCACCTTTGCAGACCCCATTTTGATTTACCTACCCTGCTCCTCATCCAATAGGTTGTCTTGTGTGGTATGTGCATGTGTTGGTGTGTGGACTTTTCTGGTAGGTGAGTTGATTTGTTCTGTGTTGTGAATGGCACCACCTTGAAAGCATAATTCTGCAGCTGGCTTCTTTCATTGAGCAATATGTCTGGGGATCTGGCCATATAAATGCAGGCACATTGACCTTATCCTTTTGCAGTGCTGCATAGTACTCCCGAATGCTATAGTCACATCTGTTAAGGATGGAGACATTCTGAAAAACACATCATTCGGTGATTTCACTGTTGTCCAAATGTCACAGAGGGTGAGCCCATAAGCCTGCATGGCAGAGCCTGCTGCACACCCAGGCTGCTGGGCACAGTGGAGACCAGGGGCTCACACAGACTCTGATGTTGACGTAAACATCATCAAGTGACGCATGAGTGTAGAAGCTGGTTTGTTCAACTCCGCATATTAAAACACCAAGGGGTGTGTGTGTGTGTGTGTGTGTGTGTGTGTGTGTGTGTGTGTGTGTGTGTGTCTTTTATGAAATATAGATGCCTGGGCTACTCCCCAGACAAATTGACTAAAAACTCTGAGGCCAGGGCTTAGTTATCGGAATGTTATCATTCCCAGTGATTAGGTAATTCTGCTGAGAAATACTCCCCTCCTCCTGGCCCACCTCAAATTTCCAGAATCAACTCCCCATCTCCTAAGATGCGATCTGTGTGCCCTGTGTGTCCCAGCTGCTCCCTCGGTCTTCTAAGTGACGAGGCTAGTGGCCAAGAGGGGGAGGACGAGGTGAGCTGAGCTGGGAAACAGAAAGAAGTTTCCTGGGTCTGTATGCAAGTGTCCTTGCACGCGCGCGTGTGCGTGTGCGTGTGTGTGTGTAACTGGAAGAAAATTGAATTCACAGTGGGAATGAAAAGGGTGGAGAGGGAAGCAGCAGGCCGGCTGGCCGTGTCTCTTTAAGCGAGATAAGCTGCCTGTCCCATCCATCTCTCCTGACACTATCAGCCTGTTGTCTAAAGTACTTACAGTTCCCTCCTCGGGAGGAGAAGGCTTGACATGGGGTGGGGGAGGGAAGGAGGCGGGGCCTTTAGGACAGGGCACCCTGGCTGGTCTGCTTCCCCAAAGAGCAGCTACAGAGTGAGGGGGCCGCCCTTCCCCCAGTCCCGCCTGGCCTGTTTTTAGCTAGGCCCTGAGTGCTGCGGAGATGGTCCTGCCCCGCTGCCTACCTGGGGCCCCATTCCCGGGGAACCACTTGAAACCGAAACTTGTCTTTCTCAAGTGGCTGGGGGAGAGTGTGAACCGGTGGTGGGAGTAGGGGCTGCAGCAAAGGGAAAGACCTGTGACTACTCACAGGAACTTCAGCTCTCCCATCCCGAAGCCTTTAAAACTCACCCTGGCTCTAACTCCAGGGCCGCAGCTGTGGGCACCATTATCCTCCCTGGCTCAGCCCTCAGGAAACAGACCCAGAGACCCAGAGACTTTAAGTATCTCACCAAGGGCCCACAGCTGGGTGGAATTTGAACCTAGATCTATCACAATCCCACAGCCAATTTCTTGCCTTTTTAACCAGGGTATTTTTGCACTGCTCTGTTATGAGAAATCGTTCTCTTTAAAAAAAATTATTTATTTATGCATACAAGTTGGAGTGTAGGCCAGAGGTACAGAGTGGTGAGAGGATTCACCAGAGACAGAGTGGGGTGCAGAACAGGCAGATCGACTGAAATACACTGCTGAGGGGAGCAGCGGGGAGACAGGAGAGGTCTGCTGCGCCATGTGGGACGCTCCTTGGCCAGGGATCGAACTCATGCTGCAGTGGCTCTGGATAGTTTCATAGTGCTGCGCTTAACCTATTGTGCCACCAAAGAGGCCCAGTTATGAGAAATCTTTCAATGACTGTCTGATTGATGTACAACCATTTACTCTTGTATTCATTCAACAAACGATTCCTAGTGTCGCTTCTCTGTCGCGATTCACTGGCAATAAAGACCTGGCTTCGACTGCTTTCTGATTTTTCCAAAATAACTGCTTATATTAAGCCAGACCTGCTGAGACCTTGAGAACCAGATTGGGTCATTTCAGCCTCTGGCCCACTGGATTATGCAAACTGTGACTTGGAGTTTTATAGCACATCGGGGAAGCCCAGTAGAAACAGCCCTATAATATCCCTCTTGAGTTTAACATGATGGTATAAGAACATCACCAAAAAATTACACAGCACTACATCATCTTTACAAGAACCCCAGGGAAAACTCCCTCCCGGTTTTCAGCAAATGTCTCGATTTGTTCGTCTTGTTCCAACTCTCGGCCTCTTGTAACTAACTATAATTCTATCCTTGTTTTGTCAGCTAGGAAGCTCAGAGCCAAATTTATTTCTATTAACTACACAGGATGTTCTAGTTCCAACGCTGAGAAGCCAAATACCCTAAAACTTAGTGTGAATGAGGCATTTCTTATGCTCCTAGATTCTGTGGGTCACTGGCTGAGGTGGGACTCGGCTAGGGCAAGGGTCTTGGTACCACGAAGTCCAGAGCTAGGGGAAGAATGACCTGAAGGCCAGACCTGGGTTGTGGAGAGACTGGCTTTAGGCTGAGGACTTCAGCTCCTTTCCATGTGCCTCCCTCCTCCCAGTTTCATTGGGCTTCCTCCCAGCATGGCCGCTGAACTTCAAAAGTGAGTTTCCCAAGGCCAGGGCAAGTTAGGCAGAAGTTGTATCTTTCACGACCTAGCCTCGGGAGGCTTCCAGCTGGGGAGGTCACCCCTGTACCCCCCCACCCCAGTTTTTAACTCTCCCCTTAGTTTCAGGAAACATTACCCCTCCTCCAGTCATATTCTACTGACTAGAATGAAGCCACTAGGTCCACACAATGAGGGGAGAATCAGACTCCCGCTTTGGATGGGAGAAGAAGCATGGTTCCAGAAGAGAAAGAGGGACAAAAATGCCACTGTGGCCACTTTGGGAAACTACCACCTGCTACACCAGACCAAGTGGAGCTCACTGACATGTGCTAATCACAGTCGGCTTTGTTGTTTCTGAGTGACTGTGTGTGAATTGCAGTTATTTTGGCAAGAGCCAAAGATTCTTTATGAAAATAGACAGGAGCTAGACAATCAGCACAACCAATGCTATTCTCTGAGTGTTGGTGGTATGCATGGAAAATCGCTGCTTCCTGTGCAAGTGAAGGTTTGTTGCATCCACAAATAACCCTCGTACACTGATAAGCAGGTTACACGCTTAAAAGATTTGGCATCTCTGAGTAGCAGAGTTGGGATCCCCATCCAGGCCGCTTGGTTCTGCTCTCCACCCACGCCTCCACTCGTGGCCCCTGCGCCCCCATCCACACCAAGAGGCTGATGCGCTATGGAAACACAAAGGCTCGGGGTTTCTCCCTCCCCTTCCGCAAGCATCTCCTCTGACCACGAGCGTTCTTAAGTGCAACTCTCCCTGAGAAATCGCGTCTCCACTGACCTCTGCATATATATATCAGGATTAACATTCTCTCCAACTTAGATCAGTCTGTTAGGAATTTGGGAATTTGGCAGAAAGTCCCTGAGCGCCCACTTCCTGCCAGGCGCTGAGCTAACTCTCAGGAATCCAGACACGAGATACTCA
>PVIJ01013296.1:42500-45715 GCA_004024925.1 Scalopus aquaticus | reverse complement strand
TCAGGGATCATCACCTGGTGTGTCTCTCTCCCCTCACCAGCACCTGCCACCCTGGATGCTGCTTGTCGAGTGAGTGCCCGGACCTGGTGGTTTTAGGGATTTGAGTCCCCAAAACCCGAGGGCCCGGCCCCTGGGCTCAGTTCCCTCCTTGGGCACTTGGGAGAGTTGAGATTCAAAGAAAAGGATTCCCGAGGGCGAACAGTGGGCTAGTGGCAGTGTTGGGGTGCCAGGCTGCCCTCCAGCCCCCAGGACCTCGTCCCATGGTACACAGCCTGTCTGGTCCCTGTATGTGGGCAGAGTCCTGAGGGAGACATGTCGTGGGCAGCCAGCGCTGTGAGGTTGCCCCCTCCTGCTGGCCTGTCTTTTAGTATAAAACAGCAGGTCACTGCCAGGCACATTAGCTCCTTCAAGTTACTGTTAACTCTCTCATTTTAACTAACCCTTCTGACAACCTTATGCCAAAGGCTCTACTATCACCTGATTTTACAGATGAGGCAACTGGGGCTCAGATAGGTTGTTAGTGCTCAAGCCTCAGTCCTAGGTAGTAGAGGATTCAAGTCCAAGGGTGCTTCTTCCTAAACAGCTGCTCTCAGCTCCACCTGTCTCCCCAACACCGCCAGATGACTTCAGACTGCATGCTTTTCTCTTTCCAGAGTTAGGGGTCTATTTTACACACCTGAATGGGAAATTTATATAGACACACATGCATGTACATATACACATATACATATACATACATGCACATATACACATACCTATATGTATACATACACACATATCCACATATGTGTGTATATATATAATTTTCAAGGATTTCTATAGTTGTTATTTTTTTTAATTTATAGCCACATTATAATAAATTTTCTATTGGAAGAAACTTAAGGACATCTGCGAGTCTGTTTCAAGTGAGACCATCACAAGTCAACGGCCCAGGTCCAAGTGGACGTAGGAGCAGGTGAAGGTGCTGTGCGGATGGCTGGCCCTGGGTGTCTGTCCCCAGGTAGTTAAGGTGGGGGAAAGAGGACAGCACTGTGACTCCCGCTTTTCAAAATCTTAGATGAGTTCTTGTGTCCACTGTGAAGATGGTTTCTGACAGCATCTTAGGGCCACTTTGGTGAAGGTGTTTATTTTCCTTACATGCGCCTAAAACAGAAGCCACTGATAGAAGCCACAGACCAGCAAGCCTGTGTCCTTCCCGGGTCCGGCCTGGCTCTGGGCCTGTCTTCCTCAACATGGGTGGCCTCTGGCTTGGAAGCGGTGGCAGGGCTGGAAGCAGAAGAAAGAAGAGGTGGCTGATGGGGCTGGTGACTCAGCATGGGGAGGCGAGAGGGTGCCTTCTCTCTAGTGCCATGTCTGGGGTAACCAGGTGTGGATGACTGTGCTGGGTGGCAATGGCACTGCGGTCTGCCGGGTACCCAGCTGCAGGTGCCGCCGTAGAGCGACAGGTTCACTGGCCATGAGGAAGGCGCCAGTCCACTGGCTCTCAAACTAACTGCTTTGGGGTCCCAGGGATTCCTAGGAGAGGTCTTGGGAGCCGAGAGAAGGGGAGGACTCAGAGCTCTCTTCTGTAGCTTTGACTCAAGAAACTGTTCTTTTAACAGCTTGTATGAGGGGAGATTTCCTTGGGGGGAGGAATCTGCTAGAAAATGCTGAACAACCATGATCTAGACCAAGTTCTTGATTCTGCAGATGAGAAACCAAGTCCAGAGAGCAGCAGAGAATCACAGAGATTGACTCTGTATCATCATCTACATGGAAAGGGGCATTATTCGGGCAGCTTGGTAGAGCTGGATAGAAGAAATAAAAGCCACGCTTGAAAAGAGCTGTGAGGGCCGCTGGGGCCCAGTGCCCTGCTCAGGCGGCCTGGCCATCAGCGCGTTTGGCTGAGATGGGTGTCCACCTGGCCAAGCTCCCCAGGGCCAGGACACTTAACACCCAGGGGACAGAGTGGCTCAGCTATGACAGAAGACGACGGTGGCCCGCTGAGCATTCCTGCGCGTCAGCCCTGAGCTAAGCTCTTGCAGACTCTCTCTGTTGTCTGGCGCTGGAGAATGGAGGCTCGGTGGTGATGTGACTCCTCAGTGTGAGCGCTGGAGCCACTGGGGTGTGGCCCAGAGTCTGTGCTGCATCAGCACCCAGCTGGTGCAGGATGCACCGAAGACGCGTGTCTCGTGGCCAGAAGCACCTACGTGTCCTCATCGTGAAGGCTCAGCAGGAGGCAGGGGTGTCTGGCTCCCTTTTGTAAGTCCGCGGGGGCTGGCAGGGCCCTACGATCCTTCTGGGTTCTCTAGGAGTCTGTTCTTTGAGCTACAGGAAGGAGGCCTAAGACAGGTGACAAAACGCTCTGATAATAAACAGAACATACTATTTCTTCTTTTGTAGCTACACCTAGATCTAGGCATGCTATAGGAGGTCGGGTCTGTGCTTGTTTATTAGAAGATTGTATTCTTTTATTTGTTTATAGGGCATTTTTCCTTTACATATGTATTTTTGTGTGTTTACATTCATTTATGCATTTATTACTTTTAAAATTCAGCTAATCATCAGTGTAGGTCTCCGTCCATCCGTTCATGCGTGCTTTCGTTCACTTCTTCACATATTTGTTAATGTATGCATTTGTCAGTTCATTCATTCATCCATCCAATAAATAAGACACTTTGAAATTAATTGAGGTCTCTGGAGACATGTCACGTAGTCTGATAGACTCTGGGCATCTTTCTCATCATTGAGTATGAACTTGGGGAAATAGTGTTAGGGGCCTCGAGAGAAATTTTTTGACTTGTGAGAAGGACAGGCTAAGTCCATCCACTGTGGCCTGGCCACTTACCTGCTGAGGTCCTCGACAAAGCCTCCTATCTTTGTGGCCTTTGGACCCCCCTCCACAAGTCTTGTGACTCCGAGTCACCTTTGGGTTGTTCCTGGAACGGATATGTGAATGGGCAGAATCCCTCACTGAGAGGTCAAGGGTGGTTGAGCCAGGAGCCGGGCCTGGAATGACGGGGTTGCTCAGGTGAACTCCTGAGGGCCATACCTGGAGTGGGGCAGGCGGGGAGGCCGTGAGGGGCAGAGCTGACAGCTGGCGTCCTGTGGAATGTAGCGTTGCCTTCCTTCTCCCCACCAAAGAGTTTCCATCTCTTTCTTTCTTTTGAACTTCACTCTCGCCCTGCAGCCAGCCAGGATGGAGGCTGTGGCACCTGTCAGGAGGGCAGAGCCTC
>PVIJ01013296.1:0-37500 GCA_004024925.1 Scalopus aquaticus | reverse complement strand
TGCCAGTAAGGTTTAGAATTTGCCTGCCAGATAAGGGAATGTCTGCGAAGACTATTTTCCCTCTTGGGAGGCAAAACACAGATGGGGGAGTTAGGAGTCTTACAATATTTAGCTGCTACATTGATGGTAGGAATTCTGCCGCGTGGATGCTCAGTCTCCCCAAGCCCAGCTTAGCGGCACGTCCCCGCCGAGGGCCTCAGGTAGGGGCGATGGGTGAGACCGGCTTTCCCCAGGGGAGTGGCAAGTACACCCGTGTGTTCTGGAACATTCCGCCCTCTGTGCCTCTTGAGGTGGAAGAGGAGGCCGGCCAGGGTACCGACCATTTTCCCCCAGCCACACTGGGATGGGAAAGGAGATCCATGGAACTGGGCCAGTGGAAAGGCTGGAGGGACTTGAGCTTCTGTGCAGGAGACGCAGCCCTACTGTGCGTGCAGTGCCTCCTCACCAGGTTTTCTGCCTCGGAGGCATGGATTTTAGAGAGTCCATCCCCTCTGCTGCTCTGAGCCTCACGGAAGATAAATGGCATTGATGTGGCGTTCCTGGGATCGGCCAGGAGAAGGCAGGGAGAATTTCCTGGGTTAAAATTCTGCAATCATTTTTGGGGCCTATGAATTGGAAGTAGGCCTGGGACTTTACATCCAAGAGCAAATTCTGTGGCTTGAAGGCCAAGAAAGGGGTCAGGTGTTAGCAGCAGGTGGAACCACGTGGGCCCCTCCATCCCGGCCCGCGCTGAACCTCCAGTCCCCACACACGGGATTCTTGGGCCCTGGAGCTGGACCCTACTCTGGGGTGCGTGGAGCTGTGATGAGCTGGTTGACTCATTTCTGGATTCTCAAGGTCCCTCTTGGGGGTTCTTGTTCCCGCTCCTCTCCACCCAAGCCCTCCCACCCCTTTGAAATGGACACTTGACTTTTTAAGTCTCATATAAAATGGTGTATAAACACAGGCTTGGGGCAAGCGATGGGTTCCCCGAATACAACACCCATGCATAGAAATCCTGCATGGCCTGTTAGTGACTGAAGCTCTCAGACACATCAGAAAATGAGTTCGTATCTCACCATGACACGGATTTCCAGGAGAGCCCCGGAGGGGCTGGAGGCAGACCTGTAGCGTGGCCCCAGACTCCAGGGCCTTGTCCTTGGGGGGCCGCCACACTCGGTCTGGAGGCCCAGCGGCCCCCAGAAGAAGACAGTTCTCAGCGATGGAGGCTCTTCCCTCCTTCTCACAGACTAGAGGGCCCCCCATCCCCTGGACACAGGACTCAGGGAACCCAGGCACCCCGGATGGAGGGTGCTGGTCCCGCTGTGGCTCTGACTGCCCGCGGCGGCCCTGCTGTCCCGGTGCAGGCACATGAGTCACCAGCCTCCCGCAGCAGTAATTACCTTCGTTAAATGCTGCAGTAGTGGTACTTTGGGAGCACAGAGGAGGGAGTGAATAATTGTAATTTCTATGTGATAATGATGATAAGCCCTGCATATGTGCGTGGGGCTTTGCGTCGGGCTTGATCTTCACCAGGAGATATCGGGGCTCATGGAGGCACAGACTCTTCAGACTTCCCTGTACCTGCTGAGTGAGGCGGGGAAGTAAGGCCCTATCCCTTTCCTTGTGGGAGACAAAACCGCATCACAGATAATTTTCATTCTGGAAGGAAGGCAGAGTGGAGCAGGTTCTCGTTTGAGTTCCTCGGGATTCTCCACGAACCCTCACCAACGCCATCGCACGTGGGTAGCCTTATTTATTAGTTGTTAGCTCCATTTCCCAGCTGTGGAAACTGAGGTTGGAGGAATTAAGTGGCTACCTTCCATGCGGCAAGGCCAAGGTGCTTCCTGATTTCGAAGCCTGGTCTGCTAGCCACGGCGCCCCCCCTGGCGTCACCTGGGCCAGGTAGCCTCTCTGCCTCCTTGGAGCTTGTACCAAGCAGCGGGGGTGGGGGGGAACAGGCACCCACGGTTCAGATGATGTCAGATAGTGATAAATGCGGTAAGAAAATGTCTGGAGTCGGGGAGGGGGCGGGGGTCTGTATTGAGAGGGGGTGGGTGGTCAGGAGTGGCCCGCTCAGGAAGGGACACTGAAGTGAGCGGTCTGAGGACACGGAGGAGCCAGCTGGATAGAGGTCCAGAGAAGAGGATTTGTGCACAAGAGCAGCAAGTGCAGAGCCCCTGGGGTGGAGGCCCTTGGCATGTGAGCGACGGGCCGTGGCCAGCGGAGCCGGAGTGCTGTGGCTCTGGGAGCAGGCGGGTGGCTGCAGGGCCTGGCTAGACGTGGCGTTGGAGGCCACGGCGCAGAGCATTGACTTTCTCTTATGTTGATGCTGCTTTTCATCAGTGTGTGTCTTGAGAAACCTCCCTGTCCAGGTGTGGAGACGCTGCAGGTGCTGGGAATCTGTGAGTAGCTGAACAGACTCTTGGTGATGTTCGCTGTGGCCTTTCTTCTCTGCCAGAGGGATGTCCTGGTGGCCGTCTGGGGTGGGGAGTCAGCGGCTGAGGCTCTGTGGGTGCAGCACCGGCCCTGCCCTCGGACACAGCGGGGACCCGTGGCAGTGCTAGTGGCAGCTCCTCTGGACCCCAGTGTGAGCATCCTGTGCAGCCCGGGGAGCCCCGAGTGCCCACTGTGGGCTTGGGAGAGCTGCAGGTGGGAGGCTTGGGGCGTCCCTTTCAACTGGAGTTGTGGTCGGCCCCTGGGGGTCTCAGAGATGCTGGCACCTCCATCCGCCACAGGAAGTGCCAGCTCCAAACTGAGTCTTGATCACATCTGTGTTAATGCTGATTCCTGCACCATCTAAAACCGTGCAGGTGGAGTTTAAAGTAAAGGTGCTTGGTGGTTCTAGTTTAGGCCTCTGTTTGCTCGCAGTGCTGTTGTCAAGTAGAACTTGGTGTGGGAATTTTAGGTAATTCATGGACCTATGGAATCCCAGGGCTAGCATAAATCCTGTTATCAAAGGTTTTTTTTTTTTTTAAAGATTTATTTATTTATGCATGCAAGAACTGGGTTCTAGGCCAGCAGTGTGTGTGGGGGTGGGGGTGGGGGGGGGGGTTGAGAAGATTCACCAGAGACAGGGTGGGGAGCAGAACAGGCAGATCAACTGAAATACACTGCTGAGGGGAGCAGCGGGGAGACAGGAGAGGTCTGCTGCGCCATGTGGGAAGCTCCCTGGCCAGGAAATGAATTGTACTGCAGTAGCTGCCGATAGCTTCATAGTGCTGAGATTTAATCCTTTGTGCCACCAGGGAGGCCCCTCCAGTGATTTCTTTCTTTCTCTTTTTTTAAAGATTTATTTATTTATGCATACAACAAGAACTGGGGTGTAGGCCAGACGTGTGGGAAGGAGAGGATTCACCAGAGACAGAGTGGGGAGCAGGACAGGAGGATTCACTGAAATACACCGCTGAGGGGAGCAGCGGGGAGACAGGAGAGGTCTGCTGCGCCATGTGGGTCGGCTCCCTGACCGGGTATCAAACTCATGCTGCAGTGGCTCTGTATACCTTCATAGAGCTTAACCCCTTCTTCATATACTTAACCCCTTGTGCCACCAGGGGGGACCCTTATTGAAGTTTATTTTATAGGTGAGGAGACTTAGAGAGGGCAAGGGACTGACCCAAGGCCACACAGAGACTCTTTGGTGGGACCAGTTCTCACCTGAGCACGGAAGGCTGCTCCTCTGGCAGGTCAGGGCTGGAGGAGGCCCCAACACTGGGCTGGTCTCGTGGCTCCTTTGCCTCCTTCACCTTGGCAGCTCCAACAACACCCAGCACAACTTCTGGCACAGGCTAGAGGTCAGCAGCCCTCCTGACTCATGCAGTGACTGGCTCCCACCTCTGCCATCGGTAACCATTACAAGCGATGCACTTGGCCCAGGTAAACCCATCTAGATCGCAGTCACACTTGTTCCCAAATTTTTTGGGTACAAGGATTACAAAGCCCAGCACCTACGTGGGTCTGATTTATGCCAACATCCAGGACACGTTGGTGTGAGTTCCTGACACCTGCAGAGGTGATCTGGGGTGCTTCTCGGGGATTCCAGTAGGCTCGTTTAAGGGACACAAAACCCTGAAGGTTTGGGACAGAGATGATTAGGCTGAAGCTGTTCATCCAGGGGAGGGCTGGGACGTTGCCCCCACATGTGTGATGGGGTGGGGCACCTCGATGGGCCTTGGACAAGCCCGTGTGTCGGGGCATCCTCATCACTCTCTGGGGAGCTTGTCCTAGACCCACATCAAAGGTCCAGATGGGCAATGTCCGGAGCTGGGTGAATACAGAGCAGACAAGGGAGGGCCGACCCCTCTGGGGCCACTCAGCTCTCATCAATGGCAGTCACTGGGGATAGGGACAGCATTTTTTTCCAGATCTTTATAGTTTCTAAGGAAAATAAGTGAAAATAAAAATCTGGTAATAATTTTTTTTCCTTCTTTTTAATGCTGGCAACCAACTGAAGTTTCTAAAGAAACTTGATCCAAACATAAGTATATCCGTGGGTCTGCACGCAGCCCGGGCCACGGGGCTCGTGCATAATGGGCTCCCAGTAAGGACTGGCCAGCGATGACCCTGAGGTGTAGCCGGGCTCTGGACGTGTGGAGCGTGCGAAGGAAACAGCCCCGTCAGCCTCTGGCTCCCTCTCCCACCTCCCTCTCTGGCCCTCTGGGTTCCCCTCTCTGGGTTCTCTCACTGTGCGGAGACCAGGGACAGCTCCTGGCTGAGGGGGTGCGGACAGTACCCGCCTGCTGGGAGAGGAGGTCTGGGTGTCCCGCCACAGGCCTCAGCATCCCACCTCTGTCTTCGTGTACAGTGATGAGGTCTGGTCCCTGCCGCCGGGGGTGGGCAACAGACCCCCCCTTATGCCGTCGTGGGGCTGCTTGGGGCAGAGCCTGACTTTCTCTGTGTCTTGATTTGCCCCTCTCGTGTGCCCGTGGCTGGGCCACCTCCTCGACTCACCGCTTTGGAAGGGGGCTGTCCTAACCCACACCGAGCTGACTGCCTGCGCCCTCCTGCAGCTGGCTGGGGGCCTTGTTGACCTGGGAGAAGGTGAAGGACAAGATGCTTTCTGTCCCGGGAAGCCACCTGGCGTGAGAGAAGGTCAAGGTTGCACCGCCGTCGCTGCCCTCCACCGGCCCCATGCTGTGTTCCTTCTGGCAAACGTGGCCCATGTCCTCAGCTCCCTGAGAGGCGAGCAGGCGACCGCCATCTCCCTAGATGGGCAAGCTCCTGTCGGGGTGCCGTGGAGGCAGCTCTGCTTCATCCCAGTCCTGGGGACGGGGGTCGGCGGTCTCTGGGCCTCACTTGCTGTGGGCCCCTGCCTGGCTCCCTTCATCTCTGCACGCTCCCTTCATCCTGTCCACATGCAACATGGAGTTTCTGTGTGTGTAATATTATTTGTTTTTATTTCTGTAATCCCTTTATTGTTTGCACAACTGCTGTCAGACTGTTGCCTGAAAGTATCACAGGATAATTGCAGAACGCCTGCATAAGTAATTTCTTATGAAATCGGGCCTTGTCTGCATATAAAATTGTTTTTCGTTGCTGCATACATGGACTTCATTATATCGAGGCTGTTTACCGGGCTCGCACCTTCCCCACAGGCCACAGAAACGGGAGGGCCTGAGACCGGGGGATAATGAAATACTATCATTATTCTTTTTTGGTCATATGACATTTTGAGAAGGTGACAGGCCGGCCTATGTGGTCAGAGAGAGCCTGGCCGGGGAAGGAGGGGAGTGGCGTGAGCTGGGGCCTCGGGCCTGGCTTTCCCGCTGCTGCTGGGGAAGGCCAGTGGCTAATCCGGCTTGTGCGGGGCACTTCCTCCGACCGCATTTCTGTGATATTAATGGTGTGTGGTAGTGAAAGAAATGCGTTTTATTCTCGAGTCTAACCCTGCTGTTATCAAAGTAACTTCTAGCTTATTAGCGACAAAGGACTTTTCTCCTCTCCGCTGCCCTGTTCGCCAGGGCTTCCTGAATTAAACTGCTGTTTCCTGTCCTTTATATGCATGACCACATCTGGGCAGCCTGCTCACAGCCCCGCTGCTTAATAACAATCACCTTCCCTTTCAGTCTCTGTTGATTGTTTCTAATTCACTCTGACAGATAGTGCCTGACAACTTGCCGGCTTTTCCCTCCCTCCGTGACCTGAAGTTACTCACAGCACTTATATAGTCTGTCATTTTTAATATTTGATTTCATTTTAAGTTATGTGTTTTACTGAGAAGATGAAACCAAAAAAAAGGGGACTTGTAATGGAACATAAATTTAACCCTTCTCGCCATCCGGCACCAGCCTGAGCTGCTCTCCTGAGTGTCTGGGTGGCTCCTGGGACTCCGCGCTGCTGGGCTTCCTTTCCGCTCTCCTTCCTTTCTTCTCTTTGGCTTTCTTTTCTCTCCCATTCTTTCTTTCCTTTTTTAATTTCTGGGAACAAAAGCTTCATGTCATATTCTTTCTCTTTAATGGCGCTTGATTAGTTTATGGAGCTAATAATGGTGCTTTCTGCTTTGCAACCAGGTTATAATTGAAAGAGCTTTCAGGGGTTTTACTATGGCGTGAGGGAGTAAGGGGAGAGGCTGGCGAAGTCGAAATGACCAGCTTCAATTAAGGTGTCAGAACAGGAATTTGATCTTTCTTTTTGGACGTGCTGCTCTTTGTGACAACTGGGGGGCCGAGAAAGGCCAGCTCTGTTGGGTTTGGGGTGAGCACCAGAGTGGGGCCTTCCCCAGGGTGGGGAGCGGCCAGGCAGCAGGCTGGAGGCCGGACACACATTCCTCCTGCTGCTTCCCTCTGACTCTGCCCGACAGCGGCCTAGCCGGGCGGGCGTTTTCTGGGCAGGCAGGCGGGGCGGGCGGCCCACCCTCAGGGTCCCCTCCAACGTGACTTTGCCTTTGTTTGCCACTAGACAAAGGCCGCTGTGTCCCTCTCGGCCCTTCAGAGGTTGAGAGCTGTGAGGCCGTACATTAGGTCAGCTTTGCAAATAGACACCACAAAATTAAAAAAAAAAGCATGTTAACCCGTGACGCCTCACGTTTGCCGCTGGCCTTCTGTGGGTGTCTGTCTGTCTCCCGCGGTGCAGCATGGGCAGCTGAAGACACACGGCAAGGGGGCCTGGCCTGGGTGCCAGTTAAAACAGTTTCCCTTGAGTGTTGCCCAGGCCTGACCCCCGCCCCCCCAACCCGGGGTGGAAGATCACCCCACACGCGCCATCACCCTCAGGACCCAGTCCTCCCAGAGCCCCCGCCCCAGTGTTCCTTTGACTCTGGCAGCTGCAGCCTCACCTGGAGCAGAGGTGTGCCCTGCTGGGGACCCAAGCAGACTTCCTAGGGAGCAGGAGGGGCGCACCTGCTTTCTGGCGCTGCCTAGTGGAGGCGGTCAGCCAGGGGCCACGGGTCAGCTGGGACCATGCGGCATGGGCTGCTGGGGAGCTTGGCTTGCAGAGGAGCAGGACTCCGGTTAGGGCTGGATTCATGGCTGAGCCAGACATTCTGGCTGCCTCTGCTGCTCTTGAATTCAGGCCTGTGGACTTAGGTCCTAAGTGGACGGCCGTGTCCGTCTCGACCTGGCTACTCCTGCCAGGACTTGTTCATTGCAGATTTTCTCTCCCATGCCTACACTGTCCAGAGCCCAGCTTCTCTCTCTCTGTGGATGCTGTGGGTAAACTGAGGAAATAGCTGCTACGTGATTGGTGACATCTCCCCTTTCTTCTAGGAGGAGTGCAAAAGGCAATTATTTTGCAAAAGAACAACTATTTTGATGTTTTCGTAAATATTTATTTATGCATACAAGAGCTGAGGTGTAAGCCAGAGGTGTGGGATGGTGAGTGGGGAGCAGAACAGGCAGATTGACGGAAATACACTGCTGAGGGGAGCAGCAGGCGAGGCAAGAAGCAGGAGAGGTCTGCTGCGCCATGTGGGAAGCTCCCTGGCCGGTGATCGAACTGGTACTGCAGTGGCTGTGAATAGCTCCATAGTGCTGAGACTTAACCCCTTGTATTTTGATGGGTTTTGCCATCAAATTATTGTTTTTGAGGCATGCCACTTAAAAAATAGAGAGGATTATGCACAAAAAAGTACAGTGAGCTCACATCTTCTAAGTTTATGTATCTAAGAAATGCAGACCTGTGTGCACTGCAGTGCCTTCCTCTCTCTGGCCTCGTGGTCCTGGTGTGCAAGGTAAAGGGATGGGGGAGAAGGGGGAAAAAGTGTCGTGTTTATTTTTTCAGTTCTCTGAATATTTATAATTTTCCAGGGGAGACCAGGCCTTCCCTGGTGTGTGTGAGTGTGAGTGTGTTTGTGTGTGTGAGTGTGAGGGGGTATATGGTGTGTGTGATGTGGTGTGTGTGTAAGTGTGTGTGGGCATATGGTATGTGTGATGTGGTATGTGTGTGAGTGTTTGTGAGGGGGTATATGGTGTGTGTGTGTGGGTGTATGGTATGTGTGATGTGGTATGTTTGTAAGTGTGTTTGGTGTGTGTGTGGGGGTGTTTGGTTTGTGTGATGTGGTATGTGTGTGTAAGTGTGTGTGTGGGTGTATGGTATGTGTGTGATGTGGGGTGTGTGTGTGTGTGTGTGAGGGGGTATATGGTGTGTGTGTTTGGTGTGAGTGTATGTGTGTGTGTGTGTGTGTGTGAGAGAGAGAGAGAGAGAGAGAGAGCACGAGAGAGAAGGCCTGCCAGGATGCATACTGACTTTCAGTCTCTGGGAGGATTCTTGCATCTGCACCAGCTCAGAAGTCGGGCAAAAAGGATCCAGTGCCGAGAAGAGGTATAGAGAGAGAGGCCAAGGGCCACTGTGCCCTTCTGCTTTTAGGAGGGCAGTTGAAATAAGACTGTAAGGAAGGTTCTCTATTTGAGGTTTAACCTCCAGCAAAACCAAATTATGCTTTTATCCCCCTTAAAATGGACGGTTGGGCTATTATTGGTTCTTATTTTAGAATCAGAGAAAAATCGAGGGTTGAAATCAACTAAAGACTTTAATTTGGACTTTGTGCTGCAAATGCTCATCTATTACCAGGTGAGTTAGGACAAGTCCCATAATTCGACTGATAGGAGGAGGAGACCCAATATTCCCGTCCTAGCCCTCGTGATCTAGATGGCCTGGGGATTAGCAGGGCAAGCCTGCAGGTGCAGTTAGGATTGGGGCCTGGAAGGTACTCCAGGGTCAGCCTTCCAGGGTCAGCTGTAGCTGGGATGTGTGTTAACATGATGCCCAGGCCTGTCGCTGAGGCTTCACGGACACCAGTGCATGTGGGAAAGGGAGTCTGTGCTTCCGCAGCACTGTCTGAGTCAACAGAGATGTGTGGTATGATGCTGCTTTGTCTGTTACCACCTTAAGTCAGGAGGGAGAGAGGTATAGGGAAGAAGATGCACCAATGGCCGTATCACAAGGAGAAGGTGACCAACACCTCCACAGAGATTCCACAGAGTCAGGAGTTGAAACTTGAGAGGGAGAGCTCATCTGCTAAGAGCTGCAAGAGTTAGATGTGTACTCACAACAGAGGAGATGATGATGGTGTGCACACTCTGTGTGCGGCTCTAAACCATCGCTTTAGGAAATGAGAAATCAGACTAGAGTCGTGGTTCAGGAAGCACTTCATGGAGAAGCTGGTGTTGGAGCTGGACCTTGGGGGCCAGGAAGATTTTCAGAAATGGAGACAAGAAAGCAAGAGGGAAGGTGCTCGTAGAGGGTGGGAATTTGTCAGATGCAATTGTAGCTGGGGGAATCTCGGGGTGCTGTTGCCCTTCTCTTGTCTGGGGCAGAGGTAAAGCGGGAGAGCAGTAGGTTTGGGGTATCAGACATGGCCCTTGCCCCACACTGTGCTCAGCTAGCTAGCCTTTCAAAAGAGAATAAAAAGGGGACTGCTTTTTTAAAAGCCCACACCGTGTTCATCGGAGTTGTGAGTATTTTCCTTTCCGTACTTACACAGAAGATACCTTCTGGGTTCTACCAGGGGTACATGCCAATGCCTGATCAGGCAAGAACAATAGAACAATTAGCAGATTCATCAGTTCTTCTGCTTATACTTCAGCTCCAAGAGTGAAATGTTAGTTTGTTCAACCCTCCGCTTTTTGCCTTGATCCCAGTGTGAAAGTGTTGACTAAGCTCAGCTTCCTGGTCAGAGGGTCGGGACCCGTGGCTTTTAAACATGCTTATATGAAATCCAAACATTCATGGCCACTTGGTGATCTTGAAATCAAGGCACAACTTCTGAAACGAATACGTAATTATCTTGTTTACTCCGGGTATAAATAGAGTTCATGCATTTAAAAATTTTTCTTCCTGATAAGGACTTTAGCCAGTATTTGGTCTTTGGATAGAATCTCCCTGTCCTGCTTGCTTATTATTCCTCTTCGCTGTTTGTCTTTCTTTCTCCTCTTTTTACCTTCCCCCTTCCCCCTTCCTTCTTCTCCCCCCACCCCAACCTCTTCCTCTGCCCCTCCCTCTAGCTCTCTCCCTCTGTTGTATATTTGTCTGTCCCCACCCTCTCTTTCTCCTCTCCTGCAGAAGTGGGGGGATTTGGGAAAGAGGCAGGACCTTGGAGCATCTCTTGTTCGTGTATAGCACTGTCGATGGGAGCGGTGGCCAGGGAGGGCCTAGGGTGCTTGGCCACTTCCTGTCCTCACTTTCACAAATTGTGGGAAGGTTATAGATCCCAGGCCAGGGAGCTAACTCACATACAATGCTACAGACCTCTTCTGTCTCCCCCGCTGCTCCCCTCAGCAGTGTATTTCAGTAAATCTTCCTGTTCTGCTCCCCACTCTGTGTCTGGTGAATCCTCTTACCCCTTGCACCTCTGGCCTGTACCTTAGTTCTATGGAAAATACATACATACATAGAAATCAAGGGAAGAACCTCTAAGTCCACATCTGTCTCTGATGGCTCCACTGGGGACCAGATCCAGGAAAAGAGGGGTCTCCAGTGGGTGGAGAGGATCCTTCCCTTTGGGGTGGGGGCACCTTTTTGCCTGCAGTGACTCCTTCTCCCTTTTGGTTTTCCTCATACGGAGTACCACCTGCTCCTGGACTTAATATCTTTTTAAGAGGATGCACTTCTTTTAATTAAATATTGCATTTATTGTATTTAGCATTGTCCTAAATAATCATATCTGTGAAGTCTCTGGCTTGATGTTAAGTATATTTTTATATTAAACATTTATAATATTTACAATTATATAAATATTGGTGAATTTGTTTTCAGTAATTTTGCTGTGTGTCACCTAAACTCACCATGTGGGTCCGAATGGTTGTATGCAAGTCTTTGGGAATCACTGTGTGGTCCATTCAGAATGTTTGTGTTCAGCCGAGTTTCTAGGTTCCAGCTCATTTCTCCATGAGGCCACTGAGCCATGACCCCTGAGGAAGCCCCTCACCAACCCCCAGACCGCAGCACGCACGTTCTTTTCTGAGCTCATGGTTCCTCTCAGAACCCCTAATTGTCGTTTAATCATATGCTGCTGTGGTCACATCTGACAGTGCTGTGAGTGGTTGCTGGGCCCTTCTGTCATCCCTTCTAGATTGTACTATGTCTTCCGTGTCAACCAGAAAGCCTGACTGATTGAGCGAACTGTCTGCCTATCATCTGTCTATTCTGTTTGTCTGTCTGCCTGCCTTCCTGCCTGCCTACCTACCTACCTACCTGCCTACCTACCTGTCTATCAACCAGTCATCTATATCTATAGGTCTGTCTGTTTGTCCATCTGTCCATCCATCCATCCATCCACCCTCTATGTATGCATCATCAATCTATCATTTATTTCCTTTCCTCCCTTCTTTATTTCATCCTCCTTGATGAGCCACACACTTTTTTAGGCACTGGGAACAAAACGGATCAAGTCTCTGCCTTCATGTAGCTGACATTCTAGTGGGAGGAGGCAGGTAACACACAAATAGACAACAAAACCAGAAAGTCGTCTGCGAGGGTGCATGCCGCAGAGTGTCAGGACAGGAGGCATGAAGCAGAGAGGCCAGCCGCTGAGACGGAGAGCGCCAGGAAGACCCTCTCGGGGGTGACATGGAGACCCCGCTCTGAAGAGCTGGTTAGGATGGGGCAGTGCCTGGACGGAGGTCACACTCTTCACGGGCCCCAAGGGGCAGGCCGGATGACTTCCATGAAGAAAATTCACATAGAGGGGTGAAAGTTCATTTGACCCCAACTTCAACAGGATGAAATTTTCCATCTCACTTCCTGAGGGCTCCATGGAAGCAAGGCTGACCCCTTGCCTCTGAAAGTGTCTATGTCAAACCCCCTGTGCTGGGGAAGTTGGGGAGCAATGCAGTGGTGCTGCCTGTAGGGGTAAGGACAAAGGGGAGTGCACTAAGAAGAGACTACGGCTGACATGCTAATATTTCATTTTAATCTTGAGTGCCAGGTTACTTTCCAAATGAAGTGTCTCAGGCAAGGCTCTAACTTACATGAAATAAAAGAGTTTAATGCTAATTAAATATCATCTGACTACTGAAGCCATATTTATTGATGGTCTAAAAGAACATCATCGAGGTGGATGGACGGGGAATGTGTCTGTAGCAGAAAGGCACCTTTGAGTCACGGGATCTAGCAGTTCAGACTCGCTGCCCCACACCCGCAAAGCCCACATTTGTGGGTTGGGGTAGAGCGATGCCTTTAATGGGCGTTTGATTCAGAAGGCCTGGGCTGGTGCCTGGGCTGCCTGATTTTGAACAGACCCAGGAAGTACTGGTGAAGCAGGCCCAGCTGCACAGAGTAGCATGTTTAGCCAAGGCAAGTAATGAGTCTAGAACAGTCCAGAGATGAGCAAACTCAGCCCTGGCTCCTGACGCCCAGAGGGTACAAATGACGTGTGGAGTCCTCCCCTTTTCTGCAATAGCGACCACCTCCATCTCCTCCTCCCCATCCTCCCACCGCTGCCTTCTGTCTCCGTATGCTGCAGGAGCTCCTGAGGCCACGAGCGCTGATTCCACGTGGTTATTAAGCCTTTGTGCGGGGGCTGGTCCTCCACTTTCCACCACTTCTTGTCTCCAATTGTTGCTCTTCATTCGGGGTCTCCTGACCTAGACTTTGTACAGCTCATGGGCAGAGTCTCTGCTATCCCCACCTACTTCTGTGCCTGCAGGATTTAAAGATTCTCTCATAGTGGTGGGGAGGGGCTACGTGCTTGCTGACTCTCTGCAGAGGGCCTTGCCTGGGGCAGGCCTGGCTTCTGCAGCCTCCTGTAGGTTGAGCTTGACTGGGGTGAAGTCATGTTCTTCCCGTCCACCCGCCAGCTTTCTCCTGGTGTAACTTCTCTTGCTGTGTCTTCCCTTTCTGCCGCTGAGCAGTCTTCAAATAGCATAGAATAGGGCTGCAGAAACTCTAGTGCTGGGTGGGCATTACATTCCCACTGATGACTGAGGATGGGGCCTGCTGGAGCACGTGTGTGCTGGTGGAGCCCGTGGGAATGTGGGTGCCATGTTGCTAAACCTTTGGCTTTTCTGAGGGAAGTCAGAATTCTGGATTTTCCTCTGGAACTCAGTTTTTGCAAATGGACAGCTCTTATAAGGCCACGTGAGCCAAACTGAACATGTCTGTTGGTCGGAATTCGGCAGGTAGGCCTCAAGGTGCAGTTTCTGGTCCTTATAATTTGGGGGTGGGCAGTGATCCTGAGGATCCCATGAGGAGAAGACAGTGGCCACCAAAGCCGGGTCTCTGGCCTGAATGAAGGTGAGCCCCGTGAAAAGGACTTGAGAACTCAGGCACCCTGTAGCCGGGCTCTGAGGTGGCTCTCGGGCCTCAGGAAAGCTCCCCTTCCACACCAGCTTGTCTGCATCCATCTATAATTAGCATCTGAAAATTCTAAATGAACTGCCTAATCAAGTAAATTTAGCAAACTTATTGTGAAGTGTTACCAAATCGCTCCCTCCAACTGTCCACACAGACAGCCGCACCACCTTGCCTCTGCTATTTGCAACTGAAGCTGCTTCTGTGTGCTGTCTGGCAGGCGCGCAGACAGCCCATTTATGTGATCTATAATGAGTTTATTAGTGTTCCACTGCCTTGTTGCTATTAAGTTTTATCAGTTTCAGCTTCAAGAGCACAAGGTTAAATTTTCAATAGAGTTTTCGCAAAGTTTAAGTGGGATTAAGACGGTTAAAAGTATGTCCAAATGGTGGAACCACGTATTTCGTTTGAAGATAGCCTTTCTGCCCATGAAAGATTTTGTTCTCTCACAGCAGTCTCATCCGTAGAGGATACACTCTGAGATCCCCAGTGGGTGCCTGCTGCCGTGGAGGGCACCAGGCCCTGCGTTCCCTGTGGGTGCTTCTGTGCCCACAAACCCACGATGAAGTTTCGCTGATAAATGAGGCAGTGAGAGAGGAACAACAGTAATTACTAATCAAACAGAAGCGATATAATAATGGACTGTACTAAAAGTTAGGGGACTGTCCTCCCTCTCTTTCTCAAAATATCTTATTATCTGTTATATTTTTGGGTTTTGGTTGATTGTCAGGTCAAGGAGACCAGAGAAATGCAAAGCTGTTGGGAAGGGAAGACTACTGTATTGGTAAATTTCAATTTTTCGGATGTTCAGAATGGCAGAACCCGGCTTCTGTTTTCTTCTTGCAAACTACACATGATGGATGCATTAAACGTAGAGGCTCACGCTGGCGCTGAGTCAGGCTGTCTGGCCATCTGTGATGGCAAGGCCCCGACATCGCCATCACTGTCCCCCGGTGCCTTACGACTCGCCGTTGCTCTGACCTGGCAGATAAACATTATAATCACAAACCCGCAAAGGGCTCAGTTGGGATATTCTCTTCCAGTCCCATAAGAGAAGCAGGTTCCTCTGTGCAAATATGCATGTATGTGGTTGAATAGAATTTACCTGGGTCCCTTCTATAATTCTTGAGCCGATTTTGAGGAGAAAACCAGTTCAGGAGTTTCTTCGGTGGTTGCAATCAGAATAAAGTGCTTTTACTCTTAGGTTAAGAGAAAAAACACAGTCATAGGCTGAACTGCTATTATGGAAAGTTTATTATTATTGGTATGTAAGCTAGCTGGGGGCTTAAGCACAGAGCAGTTGGATAATTTAGCTAGCTCCTGGATCCAATTAAAAAAATCTATGTTGTGTCCACAGTGGGGGGATGGCCAGGGCTGAGAAAGCGCTCCCCGTCATCGGGACACACCTGTGGCATTCTCATGGCTATACACAGTTTGGGCTACAGAATGCTCTAAATCCTCTCATTACTGCCTTATAGAAGACAGACACTTCAAGCAGTTCTCCATTTATCTGAGATTACCAGTTAAACTCGTTAAAAAGCAACTATGGCTTGTTCACTCAATTGGCTGTTGGGAAGATTTCGTGTTCTCGAGCGACGTTGTGGCTTTGATTAGTGGAGTGCTATACTTATTTTAGGGGAGACCTTTTCTAACTTAATTTACGACTCTGGCTGAATGGCATCTGTGCAGGGGTATTACGTCTTTCCTCAACTATTGTACCTGGTGTCAATAAAGGTACATTTAGGGAAATCTGAAATAAAACTCCAGGGTGTTTTTGTTCTTTGGGGAAGCAGTACTCCATAAACATTTTGGGCTAGAGCCAAAGCTTTCCCTGAATTTGATTGCAAATTACTATAGTATGTATAGATTGCTGGTGAAACACCGAGGGAACCTGTATTTTATAGAATGTCACTTTTATGCACAATCCAGGCCAAAGGGGAAAAAAAAAATAACTAATTCAGCCAGCAGACAGTCTTCTCTCGAATGAGGATCATGAAAAAAATATTTCCCAAAAAACAAGCTGTAAATATGGCTTTTTATTTAATCATTATTACATCAATCATCAATATCAATACTTAATAGCAACCTGATAATGTAGCCAGTAGGTGAAACAGCTATTAAAAAGTGTAAAAAAATGATTAATCAGGTGCGGGGGGGTATTAATGCTCTCCAATTCTTTAATGATAAGTACGTATTTTTGAAAGTGTTTGTTTTTAATAATCGACTGTAATATTAGTTTGCAAAACTGTAATTGCTTCTTAATTTTGCATCTTAGCTTCTTTGTGTTGGGTACAAAGGTAGTATATTTCTGTAGTTATTGTTTGCAGCACTCCGTGTAAAAAATCACGTTCATTTCAAGAAGCTGTTATGGTATTGATTCTGGTAAAGACTTCCATTAACTGACCAATCTAAATCTCATAAGTGATGTCAGGATAGTTATGCATTTGCTTGGTTCAAGTATTCAGCCATTATGTTAGAATGCAGGCAGTGTCTGAATATGGCTGTTAAATTATTTCTAAATACCGAACCAGAACAGCTTAACAGTTCTGCAGTTTGAGACTGACACAAAAATGACAATCTGCCACCTCTTTGTTTTTTAAATATTAACGTTGTATTGGGATAGTATTTTTGGAGTAAAAACCTGTGGCACGAGAGGATAAGTGACATAAACAAAGGCAGCTGGGCTTCATGAAATAATGGAACAATAAGGCCCTTGCAGCCGTTCTCATCACTCCAGTATGTTAATTAGCATTCTGTTGTGGCCGCAACACTGAAAACATGTAATCTGTATTGGTGTACAGTACAGCTGTGAACACACATTCTTTTTTGTGAGTCCCTGGAGTTAGCCCTGCCATTGGCATATGCGTTTGGGCCAAAAGTCAAGCCATCACCACTAAAATAGCACACTATTGCAGCAAAATGTCATTTGTCTTTTCTTATTTTTTTTTTCTCCCCTCAATGCCACATGCTATCCAGTGATGTAATCCAGCATCACTGCATCTGCCTCCCTGCTCTGTTTTTTGCAGGAGGGGATCTGGGGGGTTGGGGCCGGGAGACCAGCACGCGGGAGGATTTAACAGGCATGTGGTCCCGAAGGGTCAAATTTCAAAAATCAATTCTTTCTCTGTGCGTTATTTGTCTTAAAATATTTTGAAAAATTGCATAGATTTTTAAGTGTTGTGGACCCTGGGGGAAGGGAGGGGCAGAGGAGGAATCTCAGGCAACGTTGCCCTTGTTTTCCATCAATATTCTCAACATGACTCCAGTCCTTTGTGCATGTGATTTCCGCTGGGGGTAGCGTTCGTTCTTCCCATTTCAGAGCTGCAGAAACTGAGGCTGACTGTGACCCAGGGACAGAGCCTAATCACAAGGCCTTTCTGACCCCGGCCCACACAGACATCCAGGCTGGAGAGAGAGAAAACGATTGGTCATTTCGAGGAAAGTGGGGCAGCCTCAGTGAGCAGAGGTAGCTAGTGGTGGGGGGGCAGCAGCTGGAGACTTCAGAGGCTCTACTCAGAAAGACCCCTCTGGGGGGATCTGGATGCTTGCGGTGGCCAGGCGAGGAGCTGCCCCTAGTACTGGTGGAACTCAGCCCCAGGTCTTCTGATGACAGCTTGGAGATGGTGGGGGAAGACGGTTGCAGCACTGTTGTCCTCGGAGCTGGACTAAGTGGCCAAATCCTGCTTGGATTTTTATCTGATAGAGTTTGGCTTGACAAGTGAAAATGGTTCCATGTCCCCTGTTCTCAAAGTATTTCAGCTTTCTTAGTGTGTATGTATGTGTGACCTCCCCAGCACAGGACACACACACACACACACACACACACACACACACACACATTCATGCAGTACATTTCTTCTTGCAAAATAATTTTTGAATCAAAAATTACATTTGCTATCACTTTAAAGGTATTATAGTTCTGTAGGGGCCATCCAGTTGTAAAGACTTTTCCTACATTTCAACTTAATTCTTTTTATTCTTCCCCATCCCCCACCACCGGACTGACTATACCAAGAGATATTTCTTTTTTTAAAAACAGGCAAACCAACAGCCAAAAAATAAAAACAAAAAATCCCACCTGGCTGTAAAGTTACTTGCAGACTCTGGCAAATCTTCTTGTCCTCTCTGAAAAGTGAGAATGAACACTTTGCTCCAAATTTCTCTGGTAACCTCAAACCTGGTTGAAAAATTACCCCTCACCCCACAAAGAAAACACAGCATCTGGGTCACCTTGCAGACCCAAGCTGAATCTACATTTGGATTATGGAGGAATTAAGTTGTCTGGTGTTGGGTGACCTGAGGGAGTGTAACCTGGGGTGGAGGAGGTTAAAGGTTAATGGCACTGGATTTTTTCTTTTAAATTCCAGCAGAACACAACTCTTCCCTACTTGCCAGACCCTCATCCTGAGCCCCACGCTGGTCCCACGGCCTTCGAAGAGGCCTCCACTAGTGTTTTCCCCCAGACTTGCCTGGGAGCTGGGGCCGGGGTAAGGTAGGGTAGGGCTTCCGGGAAGATTTTAGGTCTGTCATTTCTCTTTTCCTAGAAATTCACCACCCTCCCCCCTTGGTTAATGGCTCTTTAAATATTGAAATGCTTTGAAAAACAAAACAAAATAAAATAAAACGCAGGCTGTCAAAGAGATAAGAACAACAACAACAACAAAAATGTTGGTATCTTTTAGAATTTGTCTTCCTAGTGGTAAAAGTATATAATTAATAGGAGAATTTTCCTCCAGATGTGGCTATACTATAATAGAGCCTTATAAAAGCTACAGAAAGAAAAATTGCTTGGAACGAAGGCGTCCTCAATGGGAGCACACCTGGGTCTGACAAAGATTGCATTTAGGGACTGCTGTGCTATCACAACGCAGAGAAAGACCAAGTCTCTGGGAGCAGCTGGAGAGAAAGCCCCGGCAAATCTGCATGCAAATAGCAGCACATTGTTAACTTAATCAGATGCTGAGGAAAAGATGTGCCAGAACCGGGAGGATGATCTACACCGCCTAGGAGAGCACCCGGGCTGCCGTGGGCACTGGGGCTGGGCAGGGGTGGGCCTGCAGCAAGGAGCCGCGAGGCCAGCCCCAGCCCACCCACCGACGGCCTGCAGTCAATTTATCACATTATACTCGATTCGCTCCTTGAAAAGATAGAAATGATGGAGCATATTTCAATGAGGAGGAAGCTTTATTTTTTTTACGGTGATATAGGTGTGGGCATTATTTCTCCTGACTCCATAACTCCAATTAAATAATATTCCTGCTTAAATATCCAGGTACATGAAGATAAGAAATATTGTCCCGCAGTGTATAAAGGCAGAGATTTTTTTTCATATTTTTTATAAAACGCTCTCTATAGATTGAAGTGCTGGGTATAAATTGAACCTTAAGAAGAAGTGGAAGACACCTGTTATTTATATTTTAGATTAATATTAATGGAAATATGTATATTTAAAATCTCCTCCATCTTTTAGTTTAGCACCATAAAAAATAAAAAGTAATACTATTTAATCACCCACAGCTTAATAGTGCCTTAGTTGTTTACTGCCATTGCACTAATTGCTCTGTACTAATGTGTTTTTCTGTGATATCCAGTAGTGCTAAGAGAACAGAGATCCATAACCAATTAAATATAGTGTTTTTTATGTTAAAAATATATCTGGTGAGGCTAGAAAGGGAACAGAAGCCGCCCTTAAGAAAGGCGCGTTGGCACCGTCTCGGTGCCCACAGAAGGTGCCCGCACTGCCTCTTTTGCGCAGAGACAAAGGGGGTAATTTTTTGGCAAGGAAACAAACCCGAGGAAAACACAACAACAAAATGAGTGTTTCCTCCCCCTCCCCCCCACCTGCAACTCCTCGGGGCTGTTCGTTCTCTTCCTTCCAGGGAGGGAGAGTAGGATTTGGGAGGGAGGAGGGGGAGCGGTCAGGCCACCCTGGCAGTGCCAGATCAGGCGCGAGCCCCGCAGGTCGGCGGGAGGAGCCCAGGCTGGCCCCCGGCCCGGCTGCCGCCCGCGAGCCGGAAGAGCGCCCATTCACGCGCCGGCAGCCCCTGGCAGAGGGTTAATTGAGGATCATTGTTGTTGGTTCCAGAAGGAGTGAAGCGCTGGAGATCGGGGCGCGCGGGCGCGGCTCTTGGAGGGAGGAAGGTGAGGGGAAATTGGACATAATAGCATTCATAATAATTACCAAAGACGGTGGGAGTAACAAAGGAATGCATAACGAAGACGCCGCCTAGGACGGGGTGCTTTATGGCGAAATTACTATTCAGCAGCGGGACCCCAGCCGCAGCGCAGCCCGCCGCCTGCGTTCGTTGGCCGGGCGCCCGATGGTGCCGCGGCCGCCGGGCGGAGCGAGCGTTGCCCCGCCGGCCCGCCGCCTGCCAGCCGGCCCGGCCCCGCCGAGCGGCCGCTCTTCACCTTGCGGAGGGGGAGATAATGAGATCAATTAGAGGCGCCGTCACCGCGCCGAGACAGCTGCTGGCGCATAGTAATCACCGGCCGGGCTTCTGCACCCGGCTCCAGCTACCTGCGCGCCAGGCCCCAGACGCCAGCACCCCAGCACCCCGCCCCCAGCACCCAGCCGCCTTCAGCCCAGCTGTGGGCTGTGCCCTCCTCGCATCCTCTGCCAGGGAGCTCACCCCTTAGCCTGTGCCACTTGCTGGCAGCCCGGGAAGCAGGAGTGTGCGTGCTTGGGGCTGAGCTTATGTGCACTCATTGGGGGTTGTCCAGACACTGCGAGCCTGCACCCCGAATGTGTGTGTAGGTGTTCGAGTGGATGGGTTTGAATGTGCGGGTGTGTGAGATTGTGCATGAGTGTGAGTGTGAGATTGTACGTGAGTGTGAGTGTAGAAGTGTGTCCATGAGTGTTTACCCCGTGTGTGTGCATGGGTATGTGTGACAATACGGGTGTTTGTGTGTGTGTGTAGAGCTATCTGCACCCATGTGAGAGTGTGTACAGGTATGTGGGTGCTGTTCATGTTACTGTGTGCACGGGCCTGCATATTGTTTGAGTCATGACAGCTGTGAGTTTTGGTGTGAGCGGTCAGTGTGTGTAAGAAGGGAGTGTGGGTTCGTGCAAATCCATGACCCTGCGTTCCCGCTCCCTCAGCCCCTTGGCCTCCAGTGGCTCCTGAGGTGCCCTGTTTTCTGCAGGCCACTGAGAAAGTGCTAAGTGCCGTGTGTCTGGGCCGCACCATGGCACCCGCTGGCCATATGCTGCTATTTGTTTGTGGCGATGGTGGCCTTCCATCTGACCTCCATCTGCGTGTCCTCACCCCTGTGGATTTGTCTTTGTAGGCCCTGCCCTGGTCAGCCATCTCAGAAAGGCCTGGCGCTGGAGGCCACGGGGGCCTTTGATCCGAGCACGTGTGTGGCCCGCCCCCTGCTACTATACACAGATCCTGAGGCTGGGAACAGCCGCCAGGCCCAGCCAGGCCCAGGGCTGCATGACTGTCAGCTTAGGCCATTGAGCACCCACTGGATGTTCAGGGTGTGGCATTCTAGTTGTCTTAGTGCTCAGAGGGCCCTGTCTGGAAGCGCGTCCCCGAGCATTGCCTTAGGAAACACAGTGGGTGAGGCCCAGAGAGGGTAGAAAGGAAGTGTTATCTGTAAGAGGAAAGAAGGAAAAGAAAGAAAGGTTCTGGATGACATTGGCTGGAATGCTTTTCCTTGGGGTCTGTGTGTGACTCTCACTCAGCTCAACTGTCCTCTCCGTAGCACTCTGCCTGCCCAGGGTCCCTTTTCAGTCATGTTCTATTTTGTGACCTCAACGCACTTTCTGCTGAAATTGCCATCCCTCCCTGCTCCCCCAATTAGATCTGCCTCCCCCGTTGAAGCTCACGGACTTGCTGTGTGCCCACGGCTGGCTTCAGTGTCTGGCCGGTGCTCAGCCCACAGGGGCTGGGTGAATAGGCTCACCTGTTTATGGGCCACAGACCTGGCCGACCAGGGTCCTGGGGTACCTAGGGTCCCAGGGCCTCCTGTGGACTCACACTTGTAGGGAAGGCCGGCATGCGGGCCTAGGTCACACTTGGGCTGGGTCACAGGCCCAAAGTGGGGACTTCAGGAGTGGGTGGAAGTTCTTTGAGATTGTCACCGCAAGAGCTGTGGCCCGACTCTGGGGCAGAGGGAGACTTCAGATGAAGTGGTACAGCCGCCCTGTGGGGAGGGGCTGGCTCAGGACCTCAGTACTCTGGTCTGGGTGAGGCGAGAGTCTGGCCGGCTCCTGTTTGAGCTCCGCTTACCAAACTGGATTCTTTGGTGCCCGACACACTCTTGAATGCACCTACAACTGCATCTTTGGGGGACCAGGAGAAAGACCCTTGGTGGCCGACCTCAGTCCTGTCTCTAGAGCTGGTGTGCCCTGGCGCGAGGGGTGTGACCGTGCTGTGATCCGATCGTCTCATCTCTGAGAGGGCCTGGGTGTCCGCCTCCCCTCCCCCAGATGGACTCGGTTACTGGTGGAGGCTTCTTAGGAAGAATTAAGTGCTTGCCAACCCTGTTGCTATCCCCACCCTGCCACCCCTTCCCACATCTCTCTTCTGCCAGTCCTGACAGAACACACCGTCACAGGTGTCGAATTGGGGTGGCTTGGCTCCTTCTGAGATGGCAGGAAAATCCTGGTTCCTCTTTGAGGCTCCCGCTTAGATCCAGTCCCCACTCCCTGGGGTGCCCCGTTCTTTCCCATCCCATTCTGGAATTGCCCAGCCTGACTTCCTCTGCTCTGGATGAACAATAAATGAAGTTCTTGTGGGGGCTGCAGAGGGGAGCCTGCACAGGCAGGGACTGCTTTCGTAGGGGGAAGAGGAAACCCGCAGGAGCTCCCCATCCTAGATTTCCTGGGGGACAGAGATCCTGGTGGCTTCAGAGCACCCTGACTTCCTGAGGGCCTGCCGCACGGGAAATGTGGTTAGGGGTACACGGGTTTGGGCCCCATCTTGCTGATCCTGAGTCACCTTGGAGGGTCTCTGGGTCTCTGAGAACTGGAGGTTGAGGGGCTTGGAGAATGATGACTCTAATCCCATCCAGTGCCTGGCTGGTGGGGAGAACCCCAGTGTGTGCAGTTACTTTGAAAACCTCCTATAAACATGATTTGGGATATCAAGACTTTTTTTGATCTTTCTTTCCCAAACAAACATGAGCTATTTTGAAGTTTGGAGATGCTCTTGGCTGGCACCGGTACAGCAATATTGTGGGCAGGTCTGAATAAAGCGTGGCCACTTCCTTGTGGGGATCTAGCTGGTTCTGGGCCCACCTATTAAATGCCGTCTGTGTTGGGACCCCCAGGCCGGGACTGAGGAAGAGCCAGCCCGAGCTGTGGGCGCTGCGGTGCCGTCTCAGTGACGGGGTCAGGCCCACACCTGGCTAAAGGGAGGCCCGGCTTCCTTCCGCCTTCTCTGTGGAGCCCTCTCCAGGCCGAGCAGGTCACGGGGCGTGTTTCGCATTTTCTGTTGAGTTGATTCTTGTCTGAATGAAATGGAAGAAAGAAGGGGCAGAGACATATCATCATTGCCAGATCCTCTAAGAGCTGGAAAGCGTGACGGGAGGAGATTGCGGTATGGACGAGAAAAGGGGGACTTGAGGGGAGGTGAGGGAAGGTCTGGGGAGTGTGCACAGGATGTGAGAGAAGCTGCAGGCTGGCTGCCAGGGGCCGGGCAGGGTGGCCATAGGGAAGAGGTGTCCTAGGCCAGCAGCCATAGTCCAGCAGCACAGCCGACACCGCATGGGGGGATGGAGAGAAGATGACACGGAATTCAACCTGGAGAAGCCCCTGAGGCTCCCGGCCCTGAGAGTGGCTGCTGAGGCCGAGCTCTCTGTGCCATGCCGAGCTCTGTGGCCGCGCTTTGCTTGCCAGGCCTGATTTCCAGCCCTCCTGAGCGAGGGCCGGAGGGTGCTGCTCTCTGCTTGGTGTGCTCAGCCCCGGGGTGACATGACTCGCCAAGGTCACAGAACAGGCCAGTAGTTCAGTGGGGCCTTCAGAAGACCCCCACCCACCGAGGACAAACCACTCTGTACCTTCTGCTCTGAGTGTGACTCCACCAGGGCCCTGTGCTGAAGACCCCAAAAGTGGAAGTAAACACACAAGATAGACCCAGGTAAGAGGGTATTCTTTGGGGAAAGCCTTTTGCCAGAAACAGAAGTTTTGGCCAGTAGTGAGCCTTTCGTCCTGTCTCTATATGGCCCAGTTAGGTGATTGGACCCCTAGCTAGCCAGCCTAAGGCACCACTTGTTGCTAACAGAAATTCACACATGGGCTTGAACATTGGCAGGAAACTGTCCATTACGTCAGGAGGTGAGGTGTGAGCCTTGGAGATGGGCCCGCCCGGTGACATTGGTCTGGACCATGTCATCGCCCCAGCCAGGCCCGTCCACTCCAGAGGAGCGTGGCGGCTTGGCCCCAAGCTGCTTTGAGGCCACATGAGTCTGAGTTATGAGTGGCCAAAAAGAGGTGAGACATTGAGGAGTCATAAATATTAATTTTTTTAGCACTCTCTAATTCAAAAGTGACTCAACTGATTTGTTTCAAACTCACAGTTTGAGTTTTGCGGGAAAACTCAGCTGTGGCCTTGTGTCCTCTGACACTTAGCTTGGGGTGTGCAGCCCGAGAAGTGCAGCTTCACCAGGGAGGCACATCTGGCTGCTTCTCAGGGACCTGCCGTGTGTCCACCCAGCACTTGTCTTTACATACTGGCACCCACCAACCTTCAAACCAGCCTTCTTCTCTGGATTAGTTCACTACTTCTTTGCACCTGCTTTGTGCCAGGCACTGTAAAGGGGCTGGATGCCAGGTGAGATCCTTGTCTATACATTGGGCAGGAAGAGGGGTGAGGGACAGAGCATATCCAACCGACAGAAAAGAGGGTAATGCAACTAATTCACACAGGGCAGTCTTGGCAGGCCTCCCCGAGGAAGTGACCTTTGATGGAAGCCTGCCCAGTAGGATGGAGCTGGGCATCCAGGTAGACGGGTCCCTGGGGGCATGGGTCCCAAGTGGGAGCAGGCCTGGAAGCCTGGAGAAGAAGGGGTCAGAACCTGATGGGTAGGGGGGAGAGAGCAGGTGAAGTTACTGGAGCACTGCCCCCAGCTGCGGGCTGACTACCAGGGCAGTGGGAAACCATGGAAAGGCTGGGCCTGGGGGTGGCGTGATGTGATTTATATCAAGAACAGCCTGCTGTGTGGATGATGGGGTGGTGGCAGAGGACAGGGGAGGGGCAGCTGACCTCGCCCCCCGCCACCACGCATTGGAGCATCATCAACGTAGCAGCGTCGCTAACGAAATCCCCGTGCAGCGTGCTACAGGGGAAAGCAGCGAATATTTTGCATTTAAACGCTTTTGTTAGAAGAGAACGAGCAGGGCAGAAGAGACTGCTTTTCATTCTCTGGCTTAAATCCCATCGAATGGCCAGTGAGACGTTTTGAGTAAAATGGACCTTCCTTTGTTCACATTTTGGCCGACGGGCTTCCTCCCTGCCCGCTGGCCACTATCTACCCCTGCACGGGCCGCCCCGTGCTGTCCCACTTCCCTGCTGGGGCTGCCCCTCCCAGCCAGAGGGGCGAGTCCTTGACCAGCCTGGGCCACCAGCAGCGCGTGAGGGGGTGCCCATTTGGGCGGTGTCTTCTTGTCTGGGTCGGTAAAGTTTCTGCCACTACCGTGATCCGGTGCTGGCCATTCATTTCCTCCCAGACATTTGGGTGGAAAATCTACTAAACAATAATAGATCAATACATTTAAATTAGAACTTTCAAAAATTCAATAATGGTATTTACAAATTAATAAAGCACTGTAAGAAAATATCTGCACTTCTTTATTTAGGGATACAGTTAATTTTTTCATTGATTACACATTCTGTTGGTGGATGGGATGTGGGCAGGGACTTTTTCCCTAAGAAGGAAGTCCTATGTGAAGCTCACCCTGAGTGTCAGAGTTTCTGGCCTCCGGCCGGGGAGGGAAGTGGACCTGGCAGGAGGGCAGGAACAGCAGCCAAGGTGGGTGTGCCCGCGGTCACACATGGCCCGATGGCTTTGCTGGGTGGAGGTGATGGCGGGCACCCCAGACTCGCATCCCCTGACTTCAGGACGTATGGATGTTCGCTGGGCTAAGGTACTCTGCACGGGAAATCAACATTCATCAAGCACAAATCAGAGAGCTGTTCTTTTTTGTTCCAAAGCATTCCCCATGGAAAGCCATGAAATTAGCCAACTTACTCTTGTGCATCTGGAATACAATGTAGGCCCCCACCCCTTTAAAATCATTGAGTGCCCCTCAGGTTTTCAGGACCATACCTGTTGCACCAGCCAGGTAGACCTGCCCCTTGCTTTGGCCTGGGGTTGCCCATCTGGGCAGTGGGCAACACCGAGGAGACAGCCGGAGGCCACGGCTCTCCCTCCCACCACCCTGCAGGCTGCACGTGGGCGTGTCAGCCCCCCACCTCTGCAGCCCCCAGGCCTGCCTCACCCGCTTATCCTTGTTTTCTTCTCTTTCCTCCCTCCATTCTTTCTTTCACCAAACATGGTTGAGCGTACGTGCGGATGACGTGGGCTCTTGGGGTGGGGCTTGGAAGCCAGCGGGGCCCTGGGCCAGGGTCTCTTGCGGATGCGCGCTCCAGTGGATTGCCTTACCTTGGGACTGGGGGACAAGGCGTGGACCCCAATACTGAGGGGCCGAGTTGTACTTGGAGACCATGAACCCATGTGAAATGTGAAGGTCAGAGGTCAGCGCAGTTGGTGCTGGGGGAAGCCAGGCTGGCATCAGGAAGGAAGGCCCCTGGTTGGAAGCAGGAGGAGCAGAAAAGGGCCCTGCAGGGGCAGCTGGGAGGGAAGGGACGGGAGGAGGGAGCACAGGGAGGTTGAGTTTGGTGGTCCAGAGACTGAGGGGGGATGACCCGGTGGGGGTCATGGTGTCCTGGCGGCCTAACAGGACAAGAGTGACCTGCCTGGGAGATAGTGCCGCATCCAGGATGGGGCAGACTCTGTTGGATATCCTGGAGGCTTTTCCCCACGAGCGGGCACCCGGGCCTCTGCCCTGGCTTCCTCCCCTGAATTATTCTTTCTTTCCTTTTATTTCTAAAGATGTATTTATTTATGCATGCAAGCTGGGGTATAGGCCAGAGGTGTGGGGTGGTGAGAGGGTTCAGGCGTGGCCCCAGCCCTACCCTCACTCACAGGCCCCCGTGCCCTGTGGTCAGGACTGTCGGCCTCGGAATGATACCAAGGCAACGCCCGAGAGTGAGGCGGGCGTGGGCGAAGGCGGGCGAAGGTGGGCGCGGGAGAAGGTGGGCGCTGAGCTGAGGGAGACGGCCCCGGTGGCTCGAGAAGGTCAGGCCTGACCGGGCCAGGGAGGAGGGGCTGAGGCCCCCGAAGCTCCTGGCGCTGCGAGCTGGGCCGGAAGACCCGCCTCTCGAGGCGGGTGTCGGGGGCACGCAGATGTCATCCTTTGCCGCCTGTGGCCGATGGCAGCAAGGCGCCCACTGCTTCTTTCCAAACCATTTAGCGCCGCTCTCCACAGACGCGGCTTACGTCTGCTGCTGAGAGCAGAGCGGCCCCAGCTTGGAAGCCGCGGAGGCCGTATTTCTCCCTCAGTGACAGAAGCCATGACTCTTGAAGCTGATGACACACTCCGCGTAAGGTCAAATGCTCACAGAAAGGGACATTTGTTGCCTCTGTTGCTTAATCCCTGTTTGCTAAGAAGCTGCAGACACTAATGGCTGGTGGGGTGCGCCATCCCTGTTCCCCGGGGGCCTGGCTTGAAGGCACACGGACACTATTCATTGCTTGGCTGGGACACTGGGCTGGAGGCCTTGAAACCCAAGAAAGGGTGTGGGCCCTGGGGGGGCTGCGTGGGGAGGCCAGGCCCCAACTGGGGGGTGCTGGCCACTATACTGTTTCTATAGGGTCTCCTTCTCTCTTGCCATTTTGTGCCTCATGGCTCTGTGTGACTGTCAGAGCTGATGAGGCCAGGAGGTAGGTGCTGCTGTGACTCCTGAGAGGTTACCTGGGGTGAGTCTCTTGTTCAAACTGAGTTAAGACACGTGACGCAACAGGCCACCCCTGGGACGTCAGGGCCAGCCCCCTCTGGGTTTCCTCTGACTCCTTGCCTAAGTCGAGTTTAAGCTCTCTGCAGTTGTGGGTGCTCTGCAGGGGCAGACAGGCAGTCTCAGGCCGCCCACTACAGGCTTTGACGAGGGGTCCCTGGTCCCCGAGCCCACGTGCTCCACTGGAAGTGGGGGTTTCCACACCACCACATCTGGGGCCCCTGGTGGCCTCCAGCTGTGCCTCTCACAGATCTTGCCATCCTGGGTGCTTTCTGAGGGTGGGTCTCTGACACCTCTGGCTCCACCCACCTCACCCTTCTCTCCATCTCGTAGTACGCCCCTCCCCCTTCTTCACCCCCGGTACAGTCCGCTGAGGTGAGTCTGGACTCCGGGTTGTATACGTGTGTGATGAGGGTGCTGGGGGCGGGGAGGGTGTGCTCTCCAGAGGCTGTGCTTGCCAGACTTGTCCAGAGTGGGCTGGAGGAGAAGGTTTTTTTTTCCAGGTTAGTCTAAAGTTGCCAATGGAAAGACAGATCGTTCAGGCCTTTTGCTCCCCTAAACTCTGGGCACAATTCCTTACAAAGAAAGTTCAAAAAGTTCGAGACTCATGTTGCCTTCTGATGTCTTTTCTTCCATGTTGCTGTATCTCAGTCTAGAAATCTCTCGCCCATCCAGCCCAGGTGAGCGATGATTTAGCCCCAGAAGCTGTGTTATGGTGAAATTCATCACGCAGGCTCTGCCTTTCTCACCACTGGGCGAGTTCAAGGTGGGCGTGGGGCTGGACCACCAGAGATGTGGGTGTTGGGGACTTCGGTTCCTGAGTCTCGGAGGAGTCTCTCCTTAGCTCCTCCTATTCGCCCCCTGCCCAGGGGTCCTCTGGCACACTCAGATGGCGGGGAGCTGCAGAGGCCTTCTCTAGGCCTCTGTGTTCCACAAGGCCCCTTGGCTACTGAGTGCATTTTCCAAGTTGAGCTGTAAAGATCTCTAGAAAAAGAGGCTCCAGCAGAATGAGAGAGGAAACAAGGCTGGCAGGGCCCAGGCACCTGGCTCTGCTGGGTTTTCTTTTTGTATACATATTTTTTATTTCTATCTTTTACATGATTGTGTACTCCCTGTAAAATTCCCGCCACCAGTTCACCTGTGAACATACCATAGTCCCTTGTGCTCTTCTCTCCCCTGCCCTGACCCTTTTCCTCCCCCGCCCTTGTAGAATGTCTCTTATCTAGGTTGCCTGCTAGTTTTGCTTTAATATTATTATTATTTTCCTGATCCCTTATTTGGTTCCCCTACAGTCCTCCTATAGTGAAACCATTTGATATTTTTCCTTTTCTTCTGGCTTATTTCACTAAGCATAATCCCTTCTAGCTCCACCCATGTGTGGCGAATGGCATGAGTTTATTTTTTTGACTGCCGAATAGTATTCCATTCTGCTGGGTTTTCCCTGAGATTTCCCCCTCCTTCCCTGAGACTACAGATCCAGCTTGGGAACTAGGGGTGTGTTCTAGGAAGGACCCGCCTCTGCCCTGGAGGGGAAGGAGCATTTGCTGTTGTTAGTGCACCTCTCACCAGGAGCTGAGGTTGTGTTGAGCAGAAGAGTGGAGACTCCTGCTCATTTGCTGTTTTCCTTACTTTCATCATTACTTCAGCTGTCCTTAGTATACACTGAAACTTATGAATGAAAACTGCTGAGGACTTCCCTTCATTTTATAGGCTCTCAGACTGAAAGCCTCGGGTGAGAGGAAAGGCAGGCGGAGCCAGGCAGGAATGAGGGCACTGAATGACCATATTTAAGGGTCACATGGTTGTTGGGGTTTTTAGTGCCAGAAAGGAGGACAATGTAATTGAACTCTTCAAAAGAAAGGGCTGAGGGGCTGCAGGCAGGACCTGGGTGTGTCCCAAAGCTGCACAAACCCCCAAGCCTGGTCCCCACTCCCTGTTCCTATCTCCCCAGCCAGGCCCATGGGAGAGGAGCCCCCTTTCTGCAGCAGAGCTGGGCCCTTTCTGGGTGTCTGAGGGGGCTGTTGTGTTTCCACACCCACTGGGCCTGGAGTGTCCCCACAGGCAGGAGAGGAGGACACAGGCCGACCTGTGCTTTTCTGGAGGATTCTAGTCAAGGCAGAGGGAGATGGAAGCTTTCTGTTCATCCCATAATCTAGGCTTGCACTGAGCCCCTCTTCCCCTAAAACCAAAGGGGGTTCTGAGTCACATGGAGCTTCCAGCCTCATGTCAGCATAAACAGACTTCCCACATACAAGCTTTGTAAGTGAGGTCTTGGCAGAGCACATCAGAGGCCTGGGGCCCGGCGCGCCCTTCAGCACCAGAAGCATCCGTGCTTGTTCACCAGGGACCAAGTTGTGACTTCAGAAGCAAGGGCTGGGGGCCCGGTAACCCCCAGGTAGTGGTGAGCAGGTTTGGGGTCCCATCCCCACAGCCACTTCTCTGACATTTCATCTTCAGTAATTCTAAACACCGGACCAGGGGGTGTCCCCTCTATCTGTGACCCCAGGTCCCCAAGGGGGCCCTCATTCCCACGCTATTCCCATCATCTCAAGTGGAAATTTGAGTTCAGAGTGTAGCTTGTTTCCATGTAGAGATGACGAAGCCCAGGACAGGCCAGATCCGAGAAAGATCAAGAGAGCGAGAAAAAGGTAAAGACACTTGGAAGGAAAAAGAAGCAGATCTTCTAATTCACTTAGAAACCGAATCTTCTGCCAAACTTTCTCTTGTTCTGATTTCAGCTCTGCCGCCCTTTTATGAGCTGTCTCAGAATGTAATTGTCTCTCAAACTGCTGGCGCTGTAACCTTAAACCTTGTAATTGTGCCCCAGGACAAATCAGTCTTAATTTAGCTGATGTGGCACATCTTATATATCCTTCCTTCTCCCTGAGCCTCCACTTGGTTAAAGATTTTCCAAAAAAGTGTTGGCCAGCGTGCTGGGTCCAGTCCGGGGTTCTCTGGAGGCTGGCTAGGGAGGTGGTGGAGGCTTCCTGGCTGGGCAGGGTGGGGGGGAGGGTCGGTCCCCACTCTGCAGTCCTGGTCGGTCTCAGCCCTGCCCTGGCTCTTGGGGATCGGCGTCTTCCTTGGGGAGCCCCGGGGCCCTGATGGGTGTCATCCAGAATTTACAGGGAAACCAGAAGGAAACCACAAATCCAGGGAGGCGGGGAAGGTGGGGGCAGAAAGATTTTGCGGTTGAATGTGAACTACAAAGAGAGGGTGAAGCAGCCACCACAGGGATTTCATTAGGGAGACCACAAATTTAGCCTTGAGAAGTTCACACCCACGTGGAGACAGTGCAAGGCCCCATTTTGAGGGCAGCAGGAAGGGTTGGAAGGCCTGAGATGTAAAATTCCTGCCCTGAGCCACTGCACGCCAGTAATTACTGTGGTTGTCTGGTTACCCCACGCCCGCAGCCCCCCAAGACCGTGGCTTCCGAAGGGAGCAGGGACGCAGCAGTTTCTGAGCCAAGCCCCTGGCTTTCTTTATGATCCCATTTCTCAGGGTGTCTCTGTTCTTACAAGTACATCAGATAACTGCTCTTAAGTGGGCTAAAATTAAACTCCCAAACAAAGAGTTATAAGTGCCGTTTTATTTCTAGAGATGAAAATTGCACTGGAGTAACTTCTTTATTTGACTATATTATATTACAGTAGAGGAGAGGACTGTGATACAAAATAGTAATTAACTATTTTTTCTCTGTCCTGAAAATTAGTGCATAGTCAGATCAAACTATGACAGGGTGCATGTTCATTTAATTTTTTAATTGCTTGGTAACTTCAAATAAAACTACAGCAGTGGATATATATGATTGTGCGAATGTTAAACACTCAGTGGAATTTGGGAAACCACCTATGGCACAGTATGGCAGCAGTTATTCATTCATCGGTGTTTATGACACCTACTGTGTGAAGACGCCTTTGGGGAAATCATGTCTGAGGGAGTCATGTCAGTTCTAGGTGCTGAATGACAGGAGCAGTTCTGAGGATCACCATGGCTCCCCGTCATTCATTTATTCACTCACTCATTCAGTCATTCAACAACCATCTACAGACTGGTTCCTGCTCATATCATATCACGGTTTTTAGGGAGGGAGCCAGGCTACCTCGGTAAACACGCAGGTGGGCACATGAGAAGCACAAGTAAAGGTGTCAGAGGAGAGGATCCAATGCCTTCACCACCAATGGTTTTATCAAAGACCTACTGCGCGCTGGGGAGATGATGAAGACCAGATAGAGACTCGATCCCTCCCCGAGAGTCTGGAAGAGGGACACAAATGCATCAGAATATCGTATGAAGAGGTGCAAAGTCGTAAGTACGGTGACTACCCTGGAGATGTGCACCTGGGGCTCTCCGCCTCCAGTCAGGGACGTGGACAAGGTGCCAGCTCAGCAGCCTCAGTCGGAATGAGCTAGTCACAGAGCAGGGGCTGTCATGCCAGGCAGCGGGAGCGGCAAGTGCAAATCCCCTGTGGCCGAAGGACGTGGTGATGGTGAAAACTGAAAGGAGGGAAGCAGGCCTGGAGGCAGAGAGCAAGGGGACCTGGGCTGGGGAGAGTGGTTTTGGGGAGACCTTGTAGGATTGTAGACTTGTCTAGGATTCTAGCTTCTGAAAACCGATGGGTGGCTGTTCGGTGATGTGAATTGTTTAGACAGGTGGGGCTGTCACATGGCAGGATGGAAGCAGGGACCAGTGGGAGTCTGGGTGTGTGGCAGTGCTTCGGAAGGGGCATTGGTGGGGGAGATGGAGCGAAGACAGATGTGAGCCCCGTGTCGGGGGAGAGCCTTTGGTTCAGAGATGGAGCTGAGCAGGGGTCACCAGGAGAGCCGGACGCCTGGGGAAGGCTGGTCTGTGCACTAGAGAATGGAGCCCACTCTCAGAGCAGCCCCAGTGATGCTCCTGCGGGTCAGTGACCGTCCCAGCTGCCCTTGACTTCTTACCTAATTGGCTTCTAAGCCTTTCCTTGAAGGATTTTAATTCCACCTTCTGTACGAGAGGATTACTGATATTTCCGGAAGTCAGTCCCACCTATATGCCTATTATGAACCCGTACAAATTGGGTAATTGTGTGTGCAAATGGGTAGTTAGGTGTCTAACTACCGATAGGTGTGTGTGGGGGTATGTAATTACTAGATTTGCATTTGTAAATGCTCATTTCCTTAAACATCCCTCTCCCCACCTCAGCTCTGCTCCCTCCCTGCCCCCAGCACACATACCCAGGTGTATGACTGGCTCAGGTGCATCTCTGTCTGCTCCCCTGCACCAGGGGGAGAGCCTTCCTTAGTGCCCTTCACCCATGCCCAGGGGCCCCCCACTGTCCCCACCAAAAGAAAGGGAGACAGCAGCGTCTCCTCTTCTCCGTGTTGGGGGTGGTGGTCTGCTCTGCCTGTGGGTGCACAGCCTGGAATCTGCACTTGAGAAGTCACTTCTCCACTCCCAGGCCTAGCTCCCCTTTCCAAGCGAGAAGTGCTCCTCATTAGCTGCTGGCTGTGGGGGTCTTTGGACACTCTGGTGCTGCAGAGACACTGGTTTGGACCCAGGCGCCGGCGTCACAGCCACACACATCTGATTCACCCCAGCTCCGCTACTCAGGAGCTGTGCATCCCCAGAAAAAAGGCCAGGCCTTTGAGTAAAGGGTTTAGCTGCTGGTGAAATTCTGCATCCAAAGTGACATCGCTGTTTGCACTAATGCCCTTGCTTCATGCTTTTGCACCAAACGACAGTTCTAGTCCTAGGCCTCTTACTGTGTCTGGAAGGGACAAACTGTAGGCGAACCTTAATTGCTCCAACTTTCATGTCATCTGTGGGAAAATATTAATAAAAAATGGTTTTTGAAAAAAGGAACTAACTTGGGACTGGTACTTTATGACCCTATAATCATATAGTCTAAAAAACCAGCAAATTGTCACCTGGGGATATCATAAAGGGAGTATCAAGTCACTCAGATATAAAAGTGGCAATCAATGTGTTTTGTTTTTTTTTTCCAGTTTGCAGCATCTATAGTAAAACAGCCAAGATGCACATTTGGGTGGGATGGCAGGTTGTGGTTTAATGTTGAAACCCGTCTTGCTGTGGATCTGGATAAATGCTAAATGCTGACTGTGGATCTGCCGGGGTGACCGGTCAAGAATTCATCCTTCAGGGGCCTCCATGGTGACACAAGGGTTAAGTCTCAGCACAATGACGCGGTCAGCAGCCACTGCAGCACAAGTTCGATCCCCAGCCAGGGAGCTGACCCACATGGCACAGCAGACCTCTCCTGTCTCTCCTGATGCTCCCTTCAGCAGTGAATTTCAGTAGATCGCCTGTTCTGCTCCCCACTCTGTCTCTGGTGAATCCACTCACTCCCTGCACCTCTGGCCTGCACCCCAGCTCTTGTATGCATAAACAAATAAATCTTTAAAAAAATAAAAAGGAAAAAGAATTCATCCTGCAGAAGATGGTCTGGGGTGTCCAGAGCTTGTATCTGCTGCCCTGCTGTGATTTTGAGGATCATAATTTAGCACCTCACTCTTTGTTGCCACTAGACTTTGCCTCCGCTGTGGGGAGATAGATCCCGACAGTTGTGGGCTTCTGCGTTCTGCTGAGTCTCACGCGATCATGGACCTACCTCGCTCCATTTCTGTTCAGCAGGAACTTTTTATTATTTTAATGCCAGCTAAGTTTTGCTTGGAATACAAGACTTAGGGTACAGAGATGACTAAATTTTGCTTTCATTGTGTGTGTGTTTTAATTAACACTTTTTTTTTGAAGAGCAGTTTTAGGTTCAGAACAAAACTGAGCAGAAGTACAGAGAGTTCCGTACAGAGCGAGCCCCCACGCAGCCACCTGCGGACGTCCTGTGTCACAGCGGTGCTTTCGTGACGTGACAATGGGGAACTGCCCCGACAGCCATAGTCACCTAGATCACAGATCCCACTGGGGTGCCCGGGGGTGCGCATTCTGAGGGCTGGACAAGTGCATCCCGACAGGCTCCCACCACTGTAGCATCTGGTAGAATAGCTTCAGCGCCCAAAAATCATCTCTGCTCTGCTGATACCATTATTTGTTTGTTTGTTTGTTTTGGATCTTTTTTTTCAATTTTTTAAAAAATGTTCTTACATCATGCATTTTTGTACAATATTTGATCTCTCCCCTCAGTTGTGATCCCCGTAATTCTCTCATCACCACAGCACCCATGAACCATCACCAGAGTCCCTTGTGCTCTTCTCTCCCCTGTTTTTTTTTTTAAGATATATTTATTTATGCATACAAGACTGGGGTGTAGGCCAGAGGTGTGTGGGGGGTGGTGGTGAGAGGATTCACCAGAGACAGGGGTCGGGGGGGAGGGAGCAGAACAGGCGGATTGACTGAAATATGCTGCTGAGAGGAGCAAAGGGCGAGACAGGAGAGGTCTGCTGCACCATGTGGGAAGCTCCCTGGCTGGGGATCGAACTTGTGCTACAGTGGCTCTGGATAGCTTCATAGTGCTGAGACTTAACCCCTTGTGCCACCAGGGAAACCCCACCCCCATCTCCTGTTTTGATCCCTCTCCCTCCCCTGCTGGATGCCTCAGATCTATGATTGGTCTGCAAGTTTTGTCTTTTTGCTGATCCTTTGCTTGGTTTCCCTCTATTCCCCCTATAAGTGAGCCTGTCCTACATTTTTCTTTTTCCTTCTGACTTATCTCTCTGATCATCATCCCTTCCAGCTCCATCCACGTTGCTGCAAATGGAGTTATCTGTTTTGATCGCTGAGTAGTATTCCATAGTGTATATAGACCACATCTTGATCCATTCATCTTTTGGAGGCATTTAGGTTGTTTCCATATCTTGGCTATTGTAAATAGTGCTGTAGTAAACATAGGAGTGCAGGTTTCCTTTTGAATTAGTGTTTTTGGGTCCTTTGGGTAGATTCCTAGGGGTGCCGATCCCATTGTTTTTAAAAGCGATTTCTCTTCGAATCAAAAATGCCAGTTCACAAAATTACCACCCTTTCCTTTAATCAGCGGGCTGCTGTGTAGCGGTGCCAGTTCTCAGGAGGATGATTTTGTCTGGAGGGAGCATTGGCACAGGCAGATTTCTTCCAATCAGGATCACAGGATCTGTGGTCTACGCTTCATGAAACGACCAGTTTGACTTCTGTTTTCTGGGTCAATTTGAGATTCTAGAAATTTGTGGTTTACTTTCGTTTTCCACTGTTTCTTCAGCCTCGTTGCCTTCATCCGTCTTTCACTGAGAGAGCAGAGGTAGTCTGTCTGTGTCACATGGCAGATTTCAGGGGAGAAAATCTGGGACTTGGGGCGGGGGTGGCCTGAGTCCCGCTGGGAAAGGACTCTCTCTGAAGGGCATGGTTTCCTGGCCCTCTGACCCCCTGCCAACCTGCTCTTCCCCCAGCTTCTTGCCAGAGCTCAGCTCCTGGTTGGTTATTCACCTCTAGGACCCAAAGGTTGAAAACCTGAGCTTCTGTTGCTTGTTGAACCTGGTGGCTTCAGGGCTTGGATAACAGATCAGAGCAGCCGCTGCGCCTTGAGACTCGGTGAACGCGGACTGTACTGTCCTAAATCTCCTGATTTATGGGCGTTTGATCTGCGCAGCGTCGATTCCTGCCTTATAAATGCGTCAGATTTGCTGGAAAAGGTCTCTCAGGCTTGGGTTCGTTTCTTGTCTGTTGTGTCATACAAACCTACACATGATAAAAATGTGTAGAACTAAATGAGTGTCTTCCAAGTGAGTGTTACCCTGGAGAAATCTGAATAACCTTGGGGGTTGTATCAATGTGAGTTTCCTGGCTGGGACATCTCATGTGAGATGTCACCTGGGAACAGCTGGATGCAGTAGGAGGGGCTGGACGGGGTCGTCACAGCTGCCTGTGATCTGCAATCACCCCAAACCCAAAAGGAAGGAACTGTATCGTCACTTCCCTGCTACCCTTCCACTCTGGTATGCTGTGTGTTTGGCACTAATCTGCCTCATTTATTAAATGTTAATTGTCCTTTGTTAATTTGGTGTCAGTACTAGACACCAAACTCAACAATAAGACCTCTGAGTAATTAGTATTAGGACCTGAAAAACGGGGTCTGAGAATATCTCTGAATGGAGAGTAGGTGATTGACTCTCGACATGGATTTAAGAGCTTACGAAACAGACAGGTCTAGGTATGAAAAAGGTAAACAGAAAATAGCATATGATCTAAAAATCGTTTTTTACTTTTCTTTTTAATTTTTTAAATTTTGAGATGAGTCCAGATTTATAAGAAGTTGCAAAGAGGAGAGACCGAGGGCCCTTTGCACAGTTTCCCCATGGCTTACATCCCCTGGAAACTTATCCCCTGGAATATCAAGATCAGGAAATTAGTGTTGCTGCAATATACACAGTTCTGTCGCATTTGAGCACACTTGTGTATTCTGAAACCTCCACATCAGTTGAGATACAGAGATCTCCCCATGATGTCCCTTTGTACTTCTATTAACCTTGCCCCCCGCCCTGAGCAACCCCAGCAGCTGCTAATCTCTGCTCCAGCTCTATAATTTTAATTGAGAATGTTATATAAATGGAGTCATTCAACATAAGACTTTTTGACATTGACTTATTTTTAAAAAATGTTTTAAAATATTTATTTATTATTATTTTTTAATATATATTTTTATTGTTATTTATGTCTTTTACATTTTGTACTCCCCTTGGGCAGCCCACCACCAATTCACCCATGATCCATCTCCATGGTCCCTTGTGTTCTTTTCTATTTCATTTTGTGCCCTTTTCCTCCACTCCCCCCGCCCCCCCTGCGCCCCCGCGCC